>JARYGA010000619.1:0-45294 GCA_030545235.1 Helianthus tuberosus
GCAAATTACGCTAATCAAGTTTTTAACTATTAAAACTTGAAGTTTTAACATTATATCAGTTTATAAAACATGTTAGGACATGTCTAAACATGTCCAACTCATCATTTCTTGTTTAGAGCTTAATTCTATATCGAAAGTCAAGCAGTTTGACTTTTTCTTTGACTTTCGATTCTGACCCGTTTGGTCAACGTTTAGGCCTGTTTTAAACTAGTATCAGGACCATGATATTGATAAGTATAACCCGCTGAATTTATACTACATGGTCAGTCCGTTTGATGAGTTTTATGACAAGTCGCAAATATATTGTTAAAAATGACCACAATACCCTTGTTTGGTCAAAATAGCTAAATGAATGATTTTAAATTAAAACGAACTTATAGTCTGACTTCAAGTCAGTAGATATTTCATAAAAAATGTGTTTTGATACTAAGACTTGTCGTAAGCCCATCCGACCTTCAAAACCCGTTTTATGCGTATAACTATTTATGCGAACCTAGTTCGCATAAACTAGGCGTAATGGGTCTAGGTATTTCAAAACCTTTCCAAATCAGAATGCTTGGTTAAATAAACTTTATCCAATGAGTCATTGCACTCAGATAGATATAAACCACATTCTATTCAATTTACGCTTAATCTAGCGAACCTATTCTTAAGTAACGGGTCATATCTAAAGGGACTAACCTTTGACCCGTATACATTCTAACAGATAAGTTCATTCCAGACTATAGAACCCCCCCCAGATAATTGGACTTGGGTCAATAACACTTAGACTTGAGGCTTTTTTGCTAAATTATAATCATATTGATTTGATTGGAAGCTAGCAAAAAGGTAAATACTCTTAACTTATTTTAGTTTTTAAACTTGGGATGGTAATTGTGCCAGCGGGTATTACATAAATGGGCTGTCTATGTTGCGCATAAATGTAAGAATGACTTTCATGCTAGTTCTTGCTCCAGCATGAAAGTTCCATTTCAGGGAAGGACGACGTACTATGATACTGATCTTTTTTCCGTTTTACTTGATAACTGAAATAATTGGGGGTTAATGGTACCGTGTCCGGACATCCCGACTCATATACTGATATGTCCATACGGAATATCGTGCAAGGGTAGGCATACTGACTGTAAGACACGTTTTATTCAACTTTGGTGAGTACCTTACTCATATTAAATAAGTGGCTCTGATCTCTGATTCCCGATTGTAAGGCAAATATGTAAATCTGGTAACAAGATTAAATCCCAAGAAATATTTAAAAGATCACATACGGGTTTTGTCTATGTATAAAACTTTTTTTTTTGAAAAAACTATTTTCAAAACGAGTCAGTTAATTGTATTTACCAGCTTAAGTTGAAGTATTTTCAAAAGAATGAACCACAGGTATCGAACCTTATTATAGGCTGGGAATCCGGGTCGGTTAGAATGAAGGCTAAGGAATTTGCAACTCCTGAAGCTTAAGGTCTATGATGTCTAAAGCTTTGTTTATTAGATCTCGCATGTGGGTTTGTACTGAACGCTTGTAATACTTTTATATATATATATATATATAAATGTCCAAGCTTTATTGAATTTAATATTTTTACTCCAATACTTCCGCTGCATATTATTATATTGTGATAACTGTTATCCAACCGTCACGACTATACCTATCCGAGCCCACCGGGAATCGGGGTGTGACAACCATCACTGAATCCAAACCGAACTTGTTAGATGAATGGTTTGATGTAGACTCTTCTTGGTTGACTAGTTAGGAGGTAGTGCCTGAGTTGGACCAATTAAAATTAATCTTTGAATCATATATTCTTATTCTGAATTTAGATGATGAGGAAATTGTGGTTGAAGAAGACAATCTGGCCGTGACCGAACAAGACGAGAAAGAAACCGCGTTAGTTGAAGTGCACAAGGAGAAAGTTTCGTCTTATATCATGGTTTATCATGGTGAAGAATCAAAGGGTATTGGGAAAAAATGAAGTAGTTAAGTTCGAAAGGGAACGTGCATCAAGTTTGGATGGAAGAATTCTTTAAATTCCATGATGTTTGGTCATGAAGTTGAGAAAGCAAAAGTTGTTTCTTATTCAAAACTCGGTAACACAATTCTAAACAATGCTCTGACAGATAATCTCGAAACTAGCAAAGTTGTAAGCAAGAAAAAGAAACATGCAGATATTGTGATTAAGGCAAGTCTAAGAAATAAGTTCAAAGAAGTGCGGACATTACGGGAAATGAAAGATCTTGGTGGAACAATGGAAACTTGGTGCAATACCAACGTAAAGGACCCTAACGATTAATATGAAAACTATAAGAGTGGTTCGGTTTTTGGTCTCATGTGGTGGCTTGGATGACATCAAGGATTATTATTATCATCATCATCATCATCATCATCATCATCATCATCATCATCATCATCATTATTATTATTATTATTGAGTTAGTTTATGTTTATCGTTGGTTTATTAATTAAGTAGGTTAGTAGATAAGTATTAGCAAAAGATTGTTTAAGTCTGGTCCGTAAGTCAAATTAATGATGGGATAAGATAGTTAAGCTATGTATTTAGTTTTTATTAGCTTTCTAGTTGGAATAGGTTGGTGGAATAGGCTATAGATAATGTCATGTATGTGTGCTTTTTATTGTGTTCGTAAGTTTGGTATTAAATAAAAATAAACAGTTCGGTTCTTTTTAACTTGGTGCTATCTTGTAATCCAAATCCATCAAACATTGTTTATTCAAGGGTGTTAAGGAAGAGTTTCTAATTGGAGTTGTGTTCTTGATTCACTTATGTAAAGGTTTAACATTATATTTATTGTTATTTGATTGATCATGTATCTGTTTAAGTTTGTTTGTTAGTCACTATTCTATTTTGAATATTAAAATAATTAATATATCATTGTTGGTTTGATTTCATTTTGTTCATGTAGTTACTTTATTGTTTTCGCTTAGAGAAATATACAGAAAAATAATATTTAGCTTTCAATTCTTTTGAATTTTTACATACACAATACTTCCAAGCTGGTTGAAAGTTGCACATGAAAATAAGATTCATTTACCGTCATTACCCAAGGGTTTATACAAATGAAAACACAACTATATAAGTTTAAATTGTTGTCCAGAACTTGATATTTGATCTCTAAAACATTGAATAACTTTTATATAAATTGAATGTTTGAGTACATGAGTACGATGATTATAATTGAGAAATCTAAACCCTATTTATACTAATCGAAGAGGTGCGATGAATGGATGTGTCCTTTGCTTGAAATGTCACGTCTCTTGATCCTGTGGTATTGCCGCCATATTGAAGAGTTGTATCATCAAGTGAGGTGATTCTCCAAAGTAAAATACCAGATTAGTTGTGCCTTTTCCGTGGGATATGTTAACACCACAACTGCTATCAATATAACCTGTGATCTTACATCCTTCTTGCGTCTTGTAAATGATTCCATGCTCCTTTGATGTAACGTAGTACTTGCTTGACTGCCTTTAAGTGATGCTCCTTTGGTTCTTGCATGAATCGACTAAGCAGACTGACTAGACTGACTGAGTAACATAAATCTGGTCTTGTATGCAATAAGTACCTAAGAGAACCAATCGGGTTTCTGTAATGTATTGCATCTACTAGATCTCATTCTTTAGTCTTTGTTAGTTGTGTTCCTGGATTCATAGGAATCTATGTTTCGTTGCAAGTTAACATTTCCGCATCTTTGAGTATCTTATTTATATACCCTGTTTGCTTTATGGCTATCTCAACCCTTTCTTGAGTAACTTCAACTCCCAGATAGTATGCTAGCCATCCTAGATCGCTCATTTTAAACTTCTTTTCCATCTGAAATTTGAAAATATCTATCTCCCACTTTGGAGTTCTAGTGGCTATCAAATCATCAACGTACACTCCGACTATTAGTGTGGACGTCTTACTTGCCACTGTATAGAATGCTTGTTCTAAAGTGAACTTCTTGAAGTTAAGTGACTTTAGTTTTTGATCTAACTTCGTGTTCCAAGCACGTGGTGCTTGTCTTAATCCATATAGAGCTTTAGGTAGTTTGTAAACCTTTCCTTCATCTCCTGGCTTTATAAATCCATCTGGTGGTGAGACATAAACCTCCTCTTTGAGATCTTCATGTAGGAATACCGACTTGACATCTAAGTGATGTACCTCCGAACCATGATATGCTACTAAAGCCAATATTAGTTGAACTTTCTCGATGCATGCAAATACTTCATCAAAATCTATCCCATGTTGTTGAATTTAGCCTTTTGCAATCAATCTTGCTTTGTGTCTAACGACTTTTTCACTTGCATCTTTCTTAGTCTTGAATACCCACTTTAATCCTCTTGCCTTGTGATCTCTTGGCAATTATGTCAGTCTCCAAGTGTTGTTCTTGTTTATTGGGTCTAACTCAGCCTTCTTGCCTCAATGCATTTGCTATCAATGGATGTTTCCTTGTAATTCCTTGGTTCTTCTTCAGCAAGTAGTAATTCACGTGGATCTACTTGAATTTCCTTATTCTCATCATATAATTCTTCAAGGCTTCTTAGTCGTACTAGAGTGTCACTAATACTACTAGTTGTGCTTTCAGATGTAGATGGTCCTCTACTTGTTGATAAGATGCTAGATCTTCCTGATGAGTTGGGATTGTATGAGTGTGCTGGCAGGGTTATATAGGAGTCTAGATCATTTTCTGATTGATCCACTCCTCCATCTTCATGGTGTGGCCCACTGTTACCAAGACTACTTGGTGCGTCTTCTTCTAACTCTGGTGGGTCATCATTTTCTTAAATGACAAAGTTTGTCCATTCAGGATTTCCTGAATCTACCCCTTGCATGTAGTTATTCCAGTTCCATGGTTGACCTTCCATGAACTGTGCATCTCTACTGACACATATCTTGTTCTTTATAATCTAAATGCCTTTGATCCTCCTTCTATTCCAAGATATACCATAAGCATGCTTCTATCGTCTAACTTCTTTTGTTGAAGTGGTAGTACCTTAGCGTATGCTGTGCAACCAAAAACCTTTAGGTGTTCCAGATTTGGCTTTCTTCCTTTAAATGCTTCATAAAGTGTCTTGTTCCTTAAGGCTTTCATTGGAACCCTGTTTAGTACACTTATTGCATGTTGTATCGCTTCACCCGAAAATTTCTGTGGCGTGTTCATTGCCTTCAACATACTGCGAGTAGTGGATAACATCATCCAGTTTCTTCTTTCTGGCGCTTTAAGATGCCTTGTTATGCCGTTATCTTTGCAGTACTGGTTGAATTCAGTCGACGTGAATTCTCCTCTTCTGTTTGTCCTTAGCATCTTAACTTGGCTCGTGTTTCTTTCTCCACCTTTTCTTTGAACTCCTTGAAAGTTTCAAATGCTTGATCCTTGGAAGTTAGTAGATATGCCCACATGTAGAGAGTGCAATCGTCTACAAGTACTAGTAGTAATATGTACTTTTTCCTGTCATGTGTTGGTGGAGATATATGACCACACAGATCTCCATAGACTAAATCCAAAGGTTTTAAGGATCTGAATTTCGCCTGATTTGGAAATGGTGTTCTACTATGTTTCCCTAATAAGCATGCTTCACAGATTTGACTGGCATGACTTATCTGAGGAATTCCGTGTAACAAGTTCTTTCGAGTCATTTCTTTAATAACGTAAAAGTGTAAATGGGCTAACCTTGTGTGCCATAATCACGCCAAAACTTCAGTGTTTGAGAGCAGACAGATTAGCATCAAAGTGTAAATGGCATGACTTTGTATAACTTGTTCTTCATTCTCGTGTAGCATCAGTAACTTTCTATTTCTATAAAAAAGTGTTAGTAGATCTACGTCCATAATCACTTTGCAACCGATTTCTGTGAGTTATCTGAGGCTCAATATGTTGCTCTTCAGACTTGGAATGTAATAGACTTCAGAAATAATTTTTTGATCTTGGTTTTGACATTCCAATAGTAAGGAACCTATGGCTTTAATCTCTACGTGTGATCCGTCACCAAAACGTACTTGGCCAGTTGCCTTTTCATCTAATTCTCTAAAATGACTTTGCACATATGTCATGTGGTTACTTGCCCCGTTGTCTAAGTACCATAGACTTTCATCTTCTGTAGCGTACCTTGTTGGTTCTTTGTGTTTTTAGTTTAGTAGACCCCTTTCTTGTATAATATTTTCTTCTTGAATTGCCATTATCAATGTTGGTACTACATCTTCTTCGACGTGATTTTAGTGTTCTTATACAACTTCCTTTTGGGGACAGTCTCTCTTAAAGTGTCTAAACTTCTGACATTTGGGTCTGTTTGGTTCCTTGTAAACTTCCTCCAATTTTATAGTGTTGGTGCACTTGTGTCTGTACTTTGTCTGTATTCGGTCGCGATGTAAAACGATGTCTTCGTAGTCCTGTAAGTTTGACCAAGTCAACCATCCTCCGGTTTGACTTGGCCAAACAGTTTGAACTTTGGTTGTAATATGGTTGAGTCGAAGGATGAGCCATCGAAGGATTACTTATATCCTTCGATGGTGAGCTCGATAGATAACTTTCGATAGATGGACCACGAAAGATCCCATCTTTCGTGGTACATATGGATCCTTCGAGCTGTTTCTGGTCGACAGATGATCGTTCGACCAGTCTGCCTGATCCTTCGACCAGACCTGCTGTGTTGGGTATAAATACCCGTGTGTTGTGTTATTTTCAGTAGAGCACTTTAGAGAGAACAAGTAAGACACCTAGACAGATAAGGAACACACACACACTTAGAGAGAGTTTACAGGACTGATTTGTAAACCTTGTGCTTGTAACGGACCTTTCATACGCATTAATACAAGTGGTGTTAATCGTTGAGTCTTGTGTGTTGATTATTTGCGTGTTCTATCTCGGTTTGCTATCTCGGTTGGATTCCGCACAACCGGATTAGTTAGTATACAAGGATTAGGCGACTAGATCCTCCTAGCCGGACCTACAAGTGGTATCAGAGCCTTGGCTCTTCTCCTTGTTAAAACCGAGGTGTTTTCGGGCTGTTTTTTTTCGGGTTTTTGAAAAGTTCATATTTTCTGGAAAAACTCTTTAAATCTGGTCTAATCTTGCTGTTTTTGCTTGGTGTTTTGTTAAAAACCTTATTGTTTATCTTGTTAGTTGTTGGTTTTTCTTAAACATTTTAGCAAAAACTCGTGTTCGGAAAGTTTCGGTTTACCAGAAACTTCGTGAAGTTCATGGTGTTCATCATATTGTTCTTCTAATTTTACACTTTTGATCTTGAAAATTTTGAATTACAAAGTGTTTGTGTGTTGGAAGTTGTATTTTGATTAAAATATTGGACATTACCCGGTTGGTGAAAACCTGCATGTTCAGACCTGAAAGATATGGTCTGAACATACTTTCTGCCGAAAGTTCTCACCAACCCGTCAACTTTTCACCAACCTGTCTCATTTGTCAACTGTGTCAGAGCAAGTTCGAAAGATATCCTTCGAAGTCGAAAGATCATCTTTCGACCAAAGGAGGTTCGACAGATAGTCATCCTTCGAGCATCCTTCGAAGTGTGAGACTTATCTTTCGTTCCAAGGAATATTTTCGAAACATACATCTTTCGGTCTTCTGCTCATTTTCGAAAGACTAGGATCCTTCGATTGGGGAGTCTTTCGAAGTCATCTTTCGTGTTCATCTTTCGGTCTACAGTTCATTTTCGAAAGATAAGGATCCTTCGTTTGGAGAATCTTTCGAAAGCATTGTTCGAAATTCAACAGAGATCTTTCGAACCCTGTTGATCCTTCGAACAGGTGTTGATCTTTCGATCCAGAGTCTGTTTGTGTTTAACAGTTTGTGTTTTTCAAGTCTTTCGAACAGGTATCCTTCAGCTGATCAAAAATGAATCCGGCCTGGGGTACTCCGTCAAATACAGAAAACAAGTATAGAAGCAGTGAGGATTTATTTAGAGAAATGTACTATGGAACTCCGTCTCCCGCACCGGCATCTTCGCAAGCTAATGCTACATCTACCGGTCAATGGGCATTCGCATCAAATCAAGCTCCAAGTGTTCAAAGCATTTTGCTAAGCGAAAGTGAAACGGGAAGTTTGAATAGGCCTCCAAAGTTGATGCACTTAAGTGAATATCAGGGATGGTTTGGTAGATTTCATACATACGTCCTTGGTCAAAATACAGAATTGTGGTTGCGTTTCATCACAGATTTTGATCAAACAATAGAGGTTGCCGCTTCATCTGCTGCTACGTTTGCTGATCTTACGGAAGATCAGAAGAAGGTCTATGACTTAGAGAAGAAAGCGTATGCCATTCTTACTCAGGCGTTAAGCAAAGATATTTATCATCAATTTGTCAGTCACAAGACAACGAAGAGGTTGTGGGACGCATTGAAAACAAGGGGCATAGGAAATGAAGCGACACGTCAATTAAGAAAAGACCTGCTAAAGAAAGAGTTTGATGGTTTTACTTGTATGCAGAATGAATCTTTAGGAGATTTGACAAGTCGATTTACTCATTTGCTGACTGAATTGGGAAATATTGGGGTTGTAACAACTTCAGCAGAGATAGTGAAAAAGTTTGCAGATGCACTGCCACCTCAATGGAATAATTTCTTAGAAATCCTGAAGTACAACGGCACTTTGGATACAACAAACTTCGGTGACTTTGCTCAACTCCTGGAAAACAAGAATCAGGAAGAAACTCTCAAGGCTAAAAGAGTTCCAGTGCCACAAAATCCCGAAATGTATTATGGAGCTTCTAGCACTTCTACAAAACCTTCTTCACACGCTCCAATTCAAACAGCATTTGTGTCTAGCACTAGCTTGTATGACATTCCTCCTCCAACAACAGACATATATGGAAATCCGCTTAATCCAGTTCCTCAACCAGTTCCTCAACCAGTGCCACAACAGCAAAGCCAACAACCTATCAGAGAAACTGATATATTCGGAAATCCACTTCCTCCTCCTCCTCCTCAACAGCAAGCGTGTTATGGAAGCACATCATCTGCTGGTCAGCAATCAAAGCAAAATACAGTACGGCTCGACACCTCAAGCTTTTCTAAAGTCAGTGTTGAAGTAGCAAAAGAACACATGGAGCTGCTAAACACTTTGGTGAGCGCATACTGTGGATTGGTGGAAGGTCAGATTGGTAACATTAATCTGACACAAGAAGACTACCAGCAGATCGATAAAGAGGAGATGGAGATGATGGACATCAAGTGGGCCTTTGCCAGTGCTGTTAGGCGAGCAAAGGATTTCATGGAAAGAACTGGCAGAACCAGCTTGGAAAGCAAGAAAGACACCAAGTATGGGTTTGACAAGCAGGCTGTTAGATGCTTCAATTGTGGTGAACGTGGTCATTTCAAGCGTGAATGTACGAGGCCATCTCAACATGGAAACCAGAATCCTTTTAGAGGTCAAGGCAACCAGCAGAACCAGAACAGAAACAATGTTCGTACGTTGGTGCCTGTCAACAACCAGACTCAAGCAGGACCATCAAATGCCAACCAGGCACTTGTGGTTCAAGTAGATGAAGGCTGTGATTGGTCAATCCAGTTGGGAAATGATGCTCCAGATGGAACAGCTTGTTTTACTGAAATCGTGAAGGATTTAAATCACGCCAGTGGTGGAGAATCTTCCGCCAATGGTGGTGACTCTTCTGAGGATGAAGACTCTTCTGGTTATAGTAGAAGTTCAGATGAAGAATCCTCCACTTCAGGCAATGATCAGGAAGATGACACATCAAGTGCGTCAGTCGATGCAAATATTGATGAGCTTTTGGAAGACGCTGCAGCAGGAATTCAAAGAAGACCTATTTTGGTGGATCAAGCTGCTTATTCTTCGTCTTCTCTCCATTCAGCCTTTATGGCTAATGTCGACAGTTCATCAAGTCAGGTATGTGTCGATGAACCCACTTCTGTTAGCTGTGATAACTGTGATAGCTTGAATGTTAGATGTGCTGATTTGGAAGCAAACATGTCTGAGTTGCAAGGCAAACACGATGCTCTACAAGCTAGTTTGTTTGACTTGCAAGACAAACATGTTCTAGTGAATGATAAGTGGTGTGAATTTCAAAGCAAACATGAGGCTTTGCAAGAGAAATATGATGTGACTTTTATTCATAATCAGAAATTGACAGTTGATCTTTCAAAGTGCACTGAAGCCAACATGTTTTATGAAAACCATGAAAAGGATTTTAAATCGATGATTGAAAAATTAAAGAAAGATAAAATCGAGTTAACAAAAATGGTTTCCAGAAAACAAACTGACATTAATTTGTATATCACTCGTCTTGAGGTGATGCAAAAGGAAATGGCTTGTGTTAAAACTGAAAGTGAGGCGATCCGACTTAAGTTAGACAGTTATTTGAGTTCTAGCTATGTGTTGGATCACATCATTGATGTTCAAAAAGAGAAAAAGGATGTCACATGCATAGGGTATAAGCAATGTCCACCACCTGTCAGACACAATTATGATGCACTGCCTGATGAGGAATATAGAACTCATTTTGAACCATCTGTTCCTCTAGATGTTAAGGAATTTGCAACAGAATGTGCAACAGGTCTCGGATACAAGAAAGAAGTATCATCAGATTCAGATGTGTCAGCAGATACATGTGTGTCCTCTGCTGAACAGAATCAGGATCCTACAGTTGTGATTGAGGATACTGATTCTTCTGATGATGAATCCGATGATACTGATTCGGAAAAGTCTGATGCGGTAATCAAAGAAGAGGACATACCTCTTGAGAATCATATTCTATGTGATCCTCCCGCAAAACCTGCTAAGACTGTTCCAACCGAGTCCACATCTGCAAAAGAGTCGGAGAGTGTGAATTTGCTGTACACTCTTGTTGGTGATGATAAAATTTATTCGGACAAAGATTTTCCTGTTAAAAATGTTAATCCATCTTTAATCAGTAACGTGTTTGAAAATTCGACAAGTAAGTTTTTGGGAAAGACAGGACCAAATGTTACTGTAACACATTGCCCTCCGATCCCCAAGGCCGAAGTTCGAAAACAATTTGGCAATCAAAAATTACCAACAGTGCAAAAACAGCAAAATCATGCCAAACAAAAGGGAAATTTGCCGGCTCAAACTCAAAAGAAGCCAAATCAAAAGAAGAAAAAGAATGTAAACTTTGTGAAATCTAAGGGAACGGACAAAATTGAAACATTTCAAAATCAATCTAACTTAGATTTTGTCAAGAAAGCAACAGTGATGAAAAGGAATGAACCAAGTTGTTCGAAACCTAGTACCTCGAGATCACAAAGTTCATCTTCATCATCGGCAAGACGATCACATGATACTTCGGGGTTTGTTGAACGAAGATCATGTTTTGAATGTGGTACAATTGGACACATAATTCGAAACTGTCCGTATCTTCATAAATTAAAAGCCAAAGAAGATGATCCCCGTGACAAAACTGACCGCAAACGATCTGTTTCTGTAAAACGAGATCCCCGCCTTGTAAAAGAAAGGGAAAAGAAACAGAAACGCCAACAGGTCAAGAAAATTGAAAAGGTAATTAAAACCGATGTGGTTAACAAACAATCTGTTTCAGTTAAACCAGAAAATTCAAATTTTTCAAAAACTTCAAACAAACAAACTGGTAAAACTCAACAGACATGGAAACCTAAAACGGTTAAAGAATCAGGGGGACCATCACAATTTTCGAATCATCAAAGAATAGAAGTTATTGTTATTGATGAAAATGGAAGACCCAAGACCACAATGGCTTGGGTCCCCATCTCCAACTAATTATGTGAGTTCATGTGCAGGGTGTTCCAGGAGGAACTATCAGTAGTCATTGGATTGTTGATAGTGGGGCATCCAGGCACATGACAGGCGACATGAAGCTTCTCTACGACGTTAAATCTATTAGAGGAGGTTATGTTGCTTTTGCTGGAGATAAGGGCGGATATATCACGGGTGAAGGAATGATTACCAACGGGGTTGTTAGCTTTGATAAGATCAACTTCGTGCAACAACTTGATCACAATCTTCTTAGTGTTTCTCAAATTTGTGATAAGCAGTTCTCAGTTCACTTTGATGCAAATGGATGTTATGTGCTGAAACCCGGCTTCAAAATTCCAAAAGAATGGATTCTCTTGTCGGCTCCAAGGATAAATGATCTGTATGTCCTTGATATGAGCCAAGCTATCACAACGTCTGCACAAGCAACTTGTTTCGTTTCCAAAGCCACTGAAAAAGACACAATCTCTTGGCACAGACGAATGGGTCACATTCACTTACGCAAAATGAATCATTTGGTGTCAAATGAATTGGTGAATGGTGTTCCTCTTAAAAATTTCCATCTTCAAGACGTCTGTGTATCGTGCCAGAAAGGAAAACAAACGAAGAAGCGACATCCTACAAAGAAAGTCAACACGGTGGCTGTTCCTCTTGAACGTTTGCACATGGATTTGTTCGGGCCTGTCAAGCACAAAAGCATTAGGAATGATCAATATTGCCTCGTGATAACTGATGATTATTCAAGATTTTCTTGGGTGGCGTTCATGGCACACAAGAGTGAAACCTTCGGTATTATCAAAAATTTGTTCATTCAGATTGAGAATCTATATAAGTTGAAGGTTAGGCGGATACGTAGCGACAATGGTACTGAATTCAAAAATCATGCCATGGCGGAGTTTTGCACTTCAAAAGGTATTCTTCACGAATTTAGTGCAGCCTATACTCCTCAACAGAATGGCGTCGCTGAACGTAAGAACCGCACATTGATCGAGACTGCTAGGACTATGTTGGTAGAGTCACAGTTGCCGATTCCATTCTGGACTGAAGCTGTGTCCTCTGCATGCTATACGCTGAACCGAGTCCTTACAGTCAAAAGACACAACAAGACCTGTTTTGAGCTTATTAACAAACGGAAACCAGATTTGTCTTATCTTGAACCGTTTGGAGCTCCGTGCACAATAATCGATCCTAATGGAAAGTTTGGGACAAGAGCAATTGAAGGATACTTTCTTGGGTATTCCACCCCAAACTTAAGAGTCTGGAATCTAGAGACTAAAAGGGTCGAGGAATGGTCTGAAGTCAGAGTACAAAGGCACACGTTACCAGTCAAAAATCCTGGTCAGCCTTGGATGTTTGAGTACGATGACTTTTTCAATTCGATCAATGTTGAAGCAGTTGAAGAAAATGCTGCGGCAAGGATGTTTTTCGAGAGTGACAATGCAACAGATTCACCGTTGGTTCGTCCAATTATAGTCAATCAAGAACCATCTTCAGTGAACAATAATGCTCTCGACAATGAGGATTTTCACGATGCTACCGAATTGAACGAATCTTCAGAGGATGATGAATTCCTAGATGCAGATCAAGAAGTTCCAATAACAGCAGTTCATGGTATTTCAGAGGGTACACCTCCAGTGGGCGTCCCTGGAACAGCTGAAGCTACTGCATCATCCTCTTCGTCAATACCGGGCATTGAATTAATTGTTGATCTCAATCTCAACAATCTGGGTACAAACATTCCAGTTCAAGAAAATCCAGAAACAAGGATTCACAATACCCATCCTCAACAAAACATCCTCGGAAATGTGCAAAGTGGCGTTCAGACAAGAAACATGTTGCGAAACAACAACAATGCAGGCTTGTATGCAGCTATCCGAGAATCTGGTCAACAAAATGATTGGTCCTTCGCGTGTTATGTTTCACAGGAAGAGCCAAGAACTTGGAAAGATGCTTTGAAAGATAGCTCTTGGGTTGAAGCAATGCAGGAAGAACTGCAACAATTCCAGAAGCTTGGTGTCTGGAAACTCGTAGAGAAACCTGCTGGATACAAGAAGATTGGTACCCGTTGGGTGTTTAAATGCAAAAAGGATGACCGTGGGATCGTTATCCGGAACAAAGCAAGGCTAGTCGTTCAAGGTTTTCGTCAGATTGAAGGGATCGACTACAACGAAGTGTATGCACCTGTTGCACGTCTAGAAGCAATTCGGATTTTTCTGGCTTATGCCTCATTCAAAGGTTTCAAGGTATACCAGATGGACGTGAAAAGTGCATTCTTACATGGTGTGGTGGAAGAAGAGGTGTACGTCGAACAGCCTCCAGGTTTTGAAGATCCTATCCATCCCGATCGGGTTTGGTTGCTCAACAAAGCTCTATATGGTCTACATCAAGCACCGCGAGCTTGGTACGCAACCTTATCTAATTATCTGCTGGAGAATGGATTTCGCAGAGGTCTTATCGATTGTACTCTTTTCATCAAAGAACAAGATGGAGATCTTCTACTGGTACAGGTATACGTTGATGATATTATATTTGGTTCTACTAACGATGTTTTGTGTAGGAACTTCGAGCGCATCATGCAGGATAAATTCGAGATGAGTGCTATGGGGGAAATGACTTTCTTTTTGGGCCTACAAGTACAACAAACTGAGTCTGGGATATTCATCCATCAGACTAAATATGTTGGTGACATCTTGAGCCGGTTCCAGATGTCTGATGCAACGCCCATCGGTACCCCATTGCCACAAAATCACGGAATTACTCCAGACTTGAAGGGTCAAGATGTTAGCCCCTCATACTATCGCGCGATGATCGGATCTCTTATGTACCTCACAGCATCAAGACCAGATATAATGTACCCAACGTGCCTGCTTGCTAGATATCAAGTCAACCCGAAGGCCTCACATCTTGCAGCTGTAAAAAGGATTTTTCGTTATTTGAAGGGTTACCCTGACACCGGTCTGTGGTACCCTAGGGATAATGACTTTGACTTGATCGCATTCAGTGATTCTGATTTTGGCGGATGCAAAATCGACGGCAAATCCACAACGGCTGGATGTCAGTTTTTGGGAAATCGCCTAGTCACATGGCAGTGCAAGAAGCAGACGTGTGTCGCTACATCAACATGCGAAGCTGAATACATTGCTGCCTCAAGTTGTTGCTCACAAGTCCTATGGATCCAACAACAAATGCGCGACTACGGTTTTGAATTCCTAACTACTCCTATTTACGTTGATAATTCTGCTGCATTACAGATCACTAGAAATCATGTGCAGCATTCAAAGACTAAGCACATCGACATTAAGTATCACTTCATACGTGATTGCTTTGAGAAAAGGCTAATCGATGTTGCTTACGTCCACACCGATGACCAACGTACCGACCTTTTTACCAAAGCTTTTGACAAATCAAGATTTGACTATTTATTATTGGTAAACGGCGTTAAGGTCAAGCAAGAGTAAAACCAACATCGGAAAATCATTTTTGTAAATACCTTTGTGTTTTAAATTTGTCTTAGTTTCTTGATTTTAGGGGGAGTAAATCCAAAATTTGAAAAATCCAAAAACATCGAAAAATTTCAAAAGCACAAAAACAATAGAAAAACAAAAATGAGTTTCCTGGCGAGAAAAAGAGAAAATGATAGTACATCGGTGGTCTGTCTAAACCTCTTTAAACCTAAATTGAAAAACGATAAGCAGCTCTATATAAGATGTATCGGTAGGCTCACAATCATTTTAAAGTGTGCAGGGTGATATAAACTTAAATCGACTGAAGACTGGGTGGGAACCATTCATTGGCATATGGTCTTGGTACCGAAATTTCGTTTGAGAGATTGCCGAGGTTCTGAGATATTCGGTCTTTATGCTGCTTATCATCTGGGTATCATGGTTGTATCTTTTACCGAAAAATAACGGGGACGCAAGTCTAGATCTTCCATGATACCATACATACGTGTACATATTGCATTCGACCTCAATAAGTGATCAACAATCACATGTCCCTCATAATAAGTGATAATATATCACAAATTCTTTGCGGGAGTCAAGTTCGTCTCTCTGCTGTACGAAAGTACTGACCTGTTCACGGACTTGCTCCTGTGCCCTCATGCATCGAAAATCAAGTTCCTCATCAATAAGTGATTATATCACATAGGGCTTGTTTTCAAATCAAAATAAGTGAGAATCTCACATCATATACGGTCAAACAGATGATAATCGGTATACTCACCGGTAAGATGAACCCTCGTGCATACCTTGATACGGGAATGTGTCGTGATGTGGATGAACACCGGTCGGTAAGTATAAATCATACCTTAACGTATCCCCTCGCCATGATTACAAATGATAAGTTGAGTTTATGTGGACAACAATCCGATAATCGTTATAGGATGCTTATCTTAATGCTAACTAAAAGAACAAAGAGAGCGTTTTGACCTGACCGTACACTGATATGATTCTCTTACCCTCGAAACTCACAAAAAGAATGTCTGTATATATTTATTTACTGCTTTCAGTCTTTAAATTTGAAATATTCAAAAATACCAAAAAGATTTTATGTGTGTTTTAATATAAACCTTATAAAAGCCAAAAAGATTTTATTTCTATTTTATTTTCGATCGTACGATGTTGGAGCTCGAGTCTTCGTTACCTGAAACCTGAACGAAAACCGAAACGACTAAATCTTCATAAACGGTCGAAATTTGCAAGTTTTGAAAGTTAAAAACCCAAAATTGATAAATTTATTAAACTTTCAAACTGTCGGACGGTGTTTGATTGAACAATGGTCACATGTGTGTCGTTTGCTTATGATATTCCAAGCAGTTGTTCTCATTACGCGTTTAGATTTCTTGCATGTGCAGATTCTAAAGGCAAGGAGAACATGGTCGATGACAAAGTCTCGGAATGAAGACACGACGTGAAGGCGCTCAAGTGATGAAGATGATCGAGTTGCCGCTGACCATCATCAACACCACAAGGATCTCATTTCATAAAGAACAAGTATTTCACGAGCATAACTCAAGGGGGAGCTTATGTTAAGGGGGAGTTTGTCAACACACTTTCTACATCAAACGGGGAGTTTGTTGGTACACTTTCTGCTTTCAAGACGTGAAGACTTTAAAGATCCTCCGACATTGAAGAATTGAAAGGACGTCAAAGTTGAAGACACAAAGATCGAGTTATAAAGATCGAGACAAAGCTTCAGCCAGACAAAGCTACAGCCAAGGGGGAGTTTGTTGGTGCACTTGTGTCTGTACTTTGTCTGTATTCGGTCGCGATGTAAAACGATGTCTTCGTAGTCCTGTAAGTTTGACCAAGTCAACCATCCTCCGGTTTGACTTGGCCAAACAGTTTGAACTTTGGTTGTAATATGGTTGAGTCGAAGGATGAGCCATCGAAGGATTACTTATATCCTTCGATGGTGAGCTCGATAGATAACTTTCGATAGATGGACCACGAAAGATCCCATCTTTCGTGGTACATATGGATCCTTCGAGCTGTTTCTGGTCGACAGATGATCGTTCGACCAGTCTGCCTGATCCTTCGACCAGACCTGCTGTGTTGGGTATAAATACCCGTGTGTTGTGTTATTTTCAGTAGAGCACTTTAGAGAGAACAAGTAAGACACCTAGACAGATAAGGAACACACACACACTTAGAGAGAGTTTACAGGACTGATTTGTAAACCTTGTGCTTGTAACGGACCTTTCATACGCATTAATACAAGTGGTGTTAATCGTTGAGTCTTGTGTGTTGATTATTTGCGTGTTCTATCTCGGTTTGCTATCTCGGTTGGATTCCGCACAACCGGATTAGTTAGTATACAAGGATTAGGCGACTAGATCCTCCTAGCCGGACCTACATATAGAATATCCACCTCTAGGCCTAAATGAACATACCTCACTCTTGGTGTTTAGCTTGTCTTTATTGTCTCGCCAGTTTCCACGCGGTTGGTTAAACCTGCCATGCCTGCGGTTTCCAAACCGTCTTCCTCTGCCAGAATTGTTGTCTTGATGTGTAAATATCAATTTGTCTTGGCTATTTCCCGGGCTTCCTTTCTTTAACCTAAGTCTCTCTTCGTAAGTCTTTAGTCTTACGACTGCTTCTTCTAGCATCATTGTATCCAGATCGGAGTATTGTTCCATAAAGGGGACAATCTGAGTGAATCTATTTGGTACACCGTTCAGGAGTTTGTGTACCAGAGTCGTTTGACTCAGTGTTGTCCCGAATTCATTTGCCCTGTGTAACAACACTGTTTATCTTTGCGGAGAAAGAGTCCATAGTGTCGTCTTCCCTCATTTGCAACAACTCGAACTCTGACATGAGTGTAAGCAAATGATCCTTTTGTACATGTTCAACACCAACGTGTCTTGTTTTCAACACGTCCCAAATTTCCTTTGCAGTTTTACAACTTGCGACTTACAATTCAACATCTTCCGGTATTGCTTGGAACATATATGCGATTGCCGACTTATCTTTCTTTATATTTGATAGTGTATTTTCTGAGGGTTCAATCATTTTCCAAAGTCTATTTGCTTTTGAAATTGTTTTGATATGAATTGCCAAACCATGTAATTTGTAGATTCAAAATTGGACATTGAAATTGGGAAAGAAAACTTCCTTCTTGAATTACGATTTGTTGATTCGATCATGTTTTTCCCGACATGATTTCTGACCGAACGTTTTTCACCTTAACAAAATTTACAATCAGACAACCTTATTTTTGTTTCTTAAAGTTCTTAACCACCAATACGAACCACTGTATCGGTAAAAATTCAATTCTCTTGAATTCACTAAACCTTGTAATCTTTAATCTGCGATTATCCAAAATGCGTAATAACCGAATTCTTGTGACTTATCTAATTCGCACTATAACCCCGAAATCAAAACCCTAGATTTCTAACAGAACCCTGGTTCGATTCCTAGAACCAAAACTGATTGCGAATGAAATAAAAAAATGAAACCTGATCGCGAATGATTCCTACGACTTGCCATGCGATTCCCGATGCCTAGAGGTTGATGCTCTGATATCAATTGTTACCCATAACTTGATCTTTGATTTCTAGAAGAATGAATAACTTTTATATAAACTGAATGTTTGAGTACATGAGTATGATGATTACAACTGAGAAATCGAAACCTTATTTATACTAATAGAAGAGGTGCGATGATTGGATGTGTCCTTTGCTTGAAACGTCGCCTCTCTTGATCCTGTGGTATTGCCGCCATATTGAAGAGTTGCATCTCCAATGGAGGCATCGCTTCTCTTAGTTGTAGGTTACAGTCTTTCTTTTGTTTGCTTCTAGTCCTCGCACTTGTATAACTAATCTAATTACAATACAATACAAACTAACTAATTACTAAACATCCCTCGTACTTCGGATCTGAAGGGATTAGAACTTCATAAACAGTTATGGATGATGAAAAATATTAGTCATTAAAACTACAAAGGCATCTAGTAACTCCTCCCTGCCGTTTCATGCCGTTTCATACTGGAACCCGAATTCTTCCTCGGACCAATTTTTCCTTAATTTGGGCCATAGCATCGGGTGCCTGTTGTGCAGTTTGATCATCGGTTTGGTGTTAGCAAGCATCGAATGCGATCAAAGTAGGTTTAAATACAGTGGCGGAGCTTGACCAAAAGTTTTGGGGGGGGGGGGGGGCAGAAATTTATTTGAACCAATTTATATATTGTATAAATATTTAGGCAAAATAATTGGGTGGCCGATCCTATATAATTTTAAAATTTTCGAACGAAAAATCAGAAATTTTACACTTTTAACCGAAACATTGGGGGGTTGCACTCCCCACTAAGCTCCTCCCCTTTTTGGTTAGTAAGAACAGTTTGGGAGGGACACATGTCTTTTCACCACTGTATTTGCATTTATAGTGTGTGTACTAGCAGCAGCTACCTCACATAGTCACATGGCTTTGCTTAGTGTATTAATAAACAAATGTAACGTACTTGGCCTACTTGTTTCTGTTATCACATGTGTAATTAAATCATATGGTGAAGTTCTAGCACCATTTCATGAGTTCCAGAAACACAAAATCTTCATTTTCTGTTTACATTAGAAGCGCCAATTACTGATACACTTTTTACTTGGCCATATTGAGTGAAGACCATATTAGTGAATTCCATATCATTCAAACTTTCCAACAAGAAAGGTAGTTTGCAACCTTGCTCTATATACATATGAAAAAACTAATTTATATACAACTGTTGATACACATTTTGTGGACGCGACTCGGCTCGGTTCGATCTGTTTCGGTTCAACCCGGTTAGGTTCAGCTCAAGCCCGACGTCACGACATTCCTCCGTCGTGCGTCCCAGAGTTCGACACGCGAAGCAAGGAGCGCCGCGAGCCGGTTCCCGCAACCACATCTTCATGACATCATCATGATGATGCCATGATGATGTCACTATGTTGACTAAACTTCAAGATATGCAACAAAATGAATTCTGGACGTGCATGCTTTAAACCATTTACATGTTGGGCTTCTGTTTTGTCTTTGGGCTGAACATCTAACCAATCGCACAAGTGAGGATCAAGCCCAATCGCACAACACTCATATATATATATACCGAAATCACTTAGTGATTTCGGTGGTGAACAAGAGAGAAGTGAGCGAGGACAAGAAAAGGGCAGCGAACAAGAGAGAACCGAGAGATTTGATAGAGAGTTTGCATAGATTATCTTGTAAACATTGATTTGTAATTGTCTTTCAAGTATTAATACATTGGTGTTAATCGTTGAGTCCCGGTCTCCGTCTCGTGTTGTTGTTCATCTCCTTCTCTCGATCTCGGTTTGCATCTCCGGTTGGATTCCGCACAACCGGACGTGTTTGTACACAAGGAGTAGGCGACTAGATCCTCCCCTAGCCGGACCTACAAGTGGTATCAGAGCCTTGGCTCTTCTCCTTGTTAAAACCGAGTTGTTTTCGGGTTGTTTTTCGGGTTTGTGAAGTTCATATTTTTCTGAAAAATCAGGTCATTACTTCGAAATTTCTGGTGTGTTTGTTGTTAGTTCATAGAAAACCTTGTTTAAAACTCTTTTTAGCATGATGTGTTGAGGTTTTTAGTGAAGTTTCTAGCAAACTCGCGTTTTCGGAAAATTTGTCTTGACCGGAAAACTCATATAGTTTGCCGGAAACTCATCCAGTTCATATTATCTTCAAAGTGTTCCTTATTGTTTTACTTTTTGATCTTTGAAAATTTGAATTTTAAAGTTGTTAGTATTTTGGAAATTGTGAGTTGATTATAATATTGTTTGCCCATCATTTGGTTGGTACATTGAACAGTGTGTGCCGAAAGTTGAGTTGAAAAGGAAGTTGTTTTGTGTCAGGGATAGAAAGTCAAAGAGATATTTGAATCACACAAGACTTGTGTGGTTTGGAACGTACAAGATGATATCCAGTCGTACAAGTTGATTAAAGAATCGCACAATACATTGGGCTTCAAGAATTGGGCTTTATATTGAGACCTGATATTTCAGTAACCACAAGCATAACTCAGCGAAGTTGGGACCTGATTTCAGCGAATTTGATTTCAGTAACCAGCGAAATTGCCTGACCCGGCGAACTCAAATCCAAAGGCGACTTTGGTAACCGTGTAATCGTCCTCAGCGAGATTATTACGGTTTTTCGGCGATTTTTCTGATCGTCGTAATAGCGAGAATAGGCAGCGAAATTCAGCAGCGTAACCAGCGAACTTAATAAGACGAGCGAAATTAACAAAAAAAAAAAAAAAAAAAAAAAACAGCGAATTTAACTGGGCTTCTAAGTGGGCTTCTGGTGGAATTTTTTTTTTTTGGGCTGCAGATGTGAGTCGCACAAGACAAGCTAGTCGAACAAGTTGTTGACTCGCACAAGAGTTGTTTAGTCGCACAAGTAGTTGGGCTTGCACAACAAATAATTTGGGCTTCTATTTGGGCTCGTTTTCGTCGCCTATCTTTCAAGAAGTGTGGTTCATCGCGTTGTATCACAAGACTTGTTTCGTCGGATCTTTGTTTCGCGGGATTTTGTTTTATCAAGATATTAAAAAATAATAATAATAATAATAATATTTGTATTAGTGGTTTAATTGCTTTGTTTGAGGTGTGATTTTCAGGTATTATTATTCTTGATCAAAAATGAATCCAAGATGGAATACTCCGGTAAAGACAGACATGTATGGAAATCTGCTGGAACCAGTCCCTCAATCAGTACCACAACAACAAAGCCAACGACCTCTGAGACCAACTGATATGTTCGGAAATCCATTACCTGTTCGATCTACCGGACCAACTGATATGTTCGGAAATCCATTACCTGTTCGATCTACCGGACCAACAGACATGTATGGCAATCCTATCCAAGTTCCGGTTCCTCCAAAAACAGACATGTACGGAAATCCGCTTCAACCAGTTCCTCAACCGGTGCCTCAACAGCAAACCCAAAGGTCTCCTGTGACAACTGATCTACATGGCAATCCCATTCAAGTTCCTGTTAAGCCAGCTCAGCATGGGAACCAGAACCCTTTCAGAAATGAAGGAGACCAGCTGAATCAGAACAGGAACAATGAGCGTACGTTGATACCTGTCAACAACCAAAGCCAAGCAGGACCATCAAATGCTAACCAGGCACTTGTGGTTCAAATAGACGAATGTGGTGATTGGTCAATCCATTTGAGTAGTGATACTCCAAATGGAACAGCTTGTTTTGCTGAGGTTGTCAAGGATCTTAAGCACGCCAGTGGTGGAGAATCTTCCACCAATGGTGATGAGTCTTCTGAAGACGAAGACAGTTCTGGTTACAGTGGAAGCTCAGATGAAGAATCCTCAACTTCAGGCAATGATCATTTGGATGACACGTCAAGTGTGCCAATTGAAGCAGAGGTTGATGAGGTATTGGGAGACACTGCAGCAGAAAATCATAGGAGATCTATATTGGTGGATCAAGCTGCTTATTCTTCTTCTCTCCATTCAGCCGTTATGGCTAATGTCGACAGTTCATCAAGTCAGGTATGTGTCGATGAACCCACTGCTGTTGTTTGTGATAATTGTGCTAGATTAAACGTTAAATGTTCTGATTTAGAAGCAAACATGTCTGAGTTGCAAGGCAAACATGATGCTTTACAAGCTAGTTTGTTTGACTTGCAAAACAAACATGTTGATTTAGATGCTAAGTGGTGTGAGTTGCAAGGCAAACACGAGGCTTTGCAAGACAAGTATGATGTGACATTCATTCACAACCAGAAGTTGACCGTGGATCTTTCTAAATGCACTGAAGCCAACATGTTTTATGAAAACCATGAAAAGGACTTTAAGTCGATGATTGAAACATTAAAGAAAGATAAAACCGAACTGACAAAAATGGTTTCAAGAAAACAAACTGACATAAATTTGTATATCACACGTCTTGAGATAATGCAAAAAGAAATGGCTTGTGTCAAAACTGAAAGTGAGGCGATCCGACTCAAGTTAGACAGCTATTTAAGCTCTAGCTATGTGTTGGATCACATCATTGATGTTCAGAAAGAGAAACGGGATGTCACATGCATAGGTTACAAGAAATGTCCACCACCCGTGAGAAACAATTATGATGCCCTGCCTGATGAGGAGTATAGAACTCACTTTGAACCATCTGTTCCTCTAGACGTTAAGGAATTTGCAGCAGGACTCGGATACAAGAAGGAAGTATCATCAGATTCGGATGTGTCAGCAGATACATTTGTAACTGCTGAACAGAATCAGGATCCGCCAGTTGTGATTGAGGATGCTGATTCTTCTGATGATGAATCTGATGATACTGATTCAGTAAAGTCTGATGCGGTGATCAAAGAAGAGGACATACCTCTTGAGAATCATATTCTATGTGATCCTCCCGCAAAGCCCGCTAAGACTGCTGCAACCGAGTCCTCGTCTGCAAAAGAGTCTGACAGTGTGGATTTGCTGTACACTCTTGTTGGTGATGATAAAATCTATTCTGACAAAGATTTTCCTATTAAGAATGTTAATCAATCCTTAATCAGTAAAGTCTTTGAAAATTCGACAAGTAAGTTTTTGGGAAAGACAGGATCACATGTTACAGTAACACAGTGTCCACCTATCCCAAAGGCCGAAGTTCGAAAACAATATGGCAATCAAAAATTACCAACAGTGAAGACGCAACAAAATCATACCAAACCAAGAGGTAAAACACCGACTCAAAGTCAAAGGAAGCCGAATCAGAAGAAGAACAAGAATGTGAACTTTGTGAAATCAAAGGGAACGGACAAAATCGAAACTTTTGAAAATAAATCTAACTTGGATTTTGTTAAACAAGCAACAGTGTTGAAAAGAAATGAGCCAAACTGTTCGAAACCTAGTACCTCGAGATCACAAAGTTCATCATCATCGACAAGACGATCACATGTTTCTCCGAGGTTTGTAGAGCGGAGAATGTGTTTTGAATGTGGTACTATTGGACACATAATTCGAAATTGTCCATATCTTCATAAGTTGAAAGCAAAAGTTGATGCCCCCCATGGTAACAATTACCATAAAAGATTTGTTTCACCAAAACAAGACCCTCGTCTTGTTAAACAACAAGAAGTGAAACAGAGAAAGAAACAACGGAAAAATGTTGAAAAGGTTTTAAAACCGGAGGTTGCCCAAACAAAATCTGTTAAATCAAATGTTAACCATGAAGAACAAAAACAGATTTGGAAACCAAAATTGGAAATTGTTTCAGGGGGAGCTACATCAATTCCGAATCATCGGGAAATGGATGTCACAATCCTCGATGATGACGGACGACCCAAGTCTGTGAAGGCTTGGGTCCCACTCTCCAACTAATCTCTGAGTGAGTGTGTAGGATGTTCCAGGAGGAACTTTCGATAGTCGTAAGATTGTTGATAGTGGAGCGTCCTTACACAAGATAGGCGACAGAAGAATATTGTTGCCATTGATGGAGAGAAAGGAAAAAGATAAGAAGACAAACATTCCGATGAATGAATGATGGTGAAAGAATGTGGTTGAATGAAGTTGAAAAATTCGACCAGATGAAATATGTGCCAAAATTTGGTTGTTATGGTTTTTGATCGGGTCATCAGGAAAGATTCAAATGAAAAGTACGCGCCTGCAGCACGTCTGAAGCTTTTCGAAGATTCATGGATTTTTCTTCCACAAGAAGCTCAAAGTCCACAAGATGAACGTGTAGGGTACTTTTCTCTACGGTGTGATTGAAGAAAATGTGTTTGTTGAACAAACCAACCGGGTGTGCGGATGCCTTGGCGTGGATTGAACAACCGCACACTACTTCTGAAAGAGAAAGACAAAGACCTTCGCTGGTGCAATTTGGAAAACCAGCCGGACCCAAAGGTTTCTGATATTGTTGCTGTCAAGAGATTTCTCAGTAGCTACAAAAATCGTCTTTGAAATCCACACCGGGTGGATATCCAGTTTGGGAGAGCGCTCAGATTCCTTGCAATGCACGAGGCAGTTGCAGGATACGGTTTTTAAATTTTTAATCTCTCCTATACTTGTCGATAGTTAAGCTGCTTTATGAATTATTATCATCTCGTACAGCACTCATTGACTTGACACGTTGATCTCAAATATCACCTCACACGTGATTGTTTCACTATGAAACTCGTCAATGTTGTCATGGTCCACACCGATGACCAACGTGCCGACCTTTTTTTTTTTTTTACCAAAACATTTGACAAATCAAGATTTGACTACTTATTATTGGTAAACGGCATTAAGGTCAAGCAAGAGTAAAACCAACATCGGAAAATCATTTTTGTAAATACCTTTGTGTTTTAAATTTTAGCTTAGTTTGTTGATTTTAGGGGGAGTAAATCCAAAAATTTGAAAATCCAAAAACATTGAAAAATTTCAAAAGCACAAAAACAATAGAAAAACAAAAATGAGTTTCCTGGCAGGGCAAAAGAGAAAATGATAGTACATCAGTGGTCTGTCTAAACCTCTTTAAACCCTTAAATGCAAAACGATAAGCAGCTCTATATAAGATGTATCGGTAGGCTCACAATCATTTTAAAGTGTGCAGGGTGATATAAACTTAAATCGACTGAAGACCAGGTGGGAACCACTCATTGGCATATGGTCTTAGTACCGAAATTTCGTTTGAGAGATTCCCGAGGTTCTGAGATATTCGGTCTTTATGCTGCTTATCATCTGGGTATCATGGTTGTATCTTTTACCGAAAAATAACGGGGACGCAAGTCTAGATCTTCCATGATACTATACATACGTGTACATACTGCATACGACCTCAATAAGTGATCAACAATCACATGTCCCTCAAAATAAGTGATAATATATCACAAATTCTTTCCGGGAGTCAAGTTCGTCTCTCTGCTGTACGAAAGTACTGACCTGTTCACGGACTTGCTCTTGTGCCCTTCATGCATCGAAAATCAAGTTCCTCATCAATAAGTGATTATATCACATAGGGCTTGTTTTCAAATCAAAATAAGTGAGAATCTCACATTATATACGGTCAAACAGATGATAATCGGTATACTCACCGGTAAGATGAATCCTCGTGCATACCTTGATACGGGAATGTGTCGTGATGTGGATGAACACCGGTCGGTAAGTATAAATCATACCTTAACGTATCCCCTCGCCATGATTACATCTGATAAGTTGAGCTTAAGTGGACAACAATATCGATAATTGTTATAGGATGCTTATCTTAATGTGAACTAATTGAACAACAAGAGTGTTTTGGCATGACCGTACACTGATATGATTCTCTTACCCTCGAAACTCACAAAAAGAATGTCTGTAAATATTTATTTAATGCTTTCAGTTTCTGCATCTTTGTATATATTTATTTACTGCCTTCAGTCCTTACATTTGAAATATTCAAAAATACCAAAAAGATTTTAGGTGTGTTTTAATATAAACTTTCTAAAAAGCCAAAAAGATTTTATTTCTATCTTATTTTCGATCGTACGATGTTGGATCTCGAGTCTTCGTTGCCTGAAACCTGAACGAAAACCAAAACGACTAAATCTTCATAAACGGTCGAAATTTGCAAGTTTTTGAAAGTTAAAAACGTAAAATTGATAAATTTTTTAAACTTTGAAACTGTCGGACAGTGTTTGATTGTACAATGGTCACATGTGTGTCGTTTGCTTATGATATTCCAAGCAGTTGTTCTCATTACGCATTTAGATTTCTTGCATGTGCAGATTCTAAAGGCAAGGAGAACATGGTCGATGACAAGCCTCGGAATGAAGACACAACGTGAAGGCACTCAAATGATGAAGATGATCGAGTTGCCGCTGGCCATCATCAACACCACAAGGATCTCAAGTTGTAAAGATCAAGTCATTCACGAGCATAACTCAAGGGGGAGCTTATGTTAAGGGGGAGTTTGTCAACACACTTCCTACATGAAACGGGGAGTTTGTTGATACACTTTCTACTTACAAGACGTGAAGACTTTGAAGATCCTCCGACTTAGAAGACATGGAAGTTGAACCTCACGAGTAGCGTCCAAGGGGGAGTTTGTTGATACACATTTTGTGGACGTGACTCGGCTCGGTTCGATCTGTTTCGGTTCAACCCGGTTAGGTTCAGCTCAAGCCCGACGTCACGACATTCCTCCGTCGTGCGTCCCAGAGTTCGACACGCGAAGCAAGGAGCGCCGCGAGCCGGTTCCCGCAACCACATCTTCATGACATCATCATGATGATGCCATGATGATGTCACTATGTTGACTAAACTTCAAGATATGCAACAAAATGAATTCTGGACGTGCATGCTTTAAACCATTTACATGTTGGGCTTCTGTTTTGTCTTTGGGCCGAACATCTAACCAATCGCACAAGTGAGGATCAAGCCCAATCGCACAACACTCATATATATATATACCGAAATCACTTAGTGATTTCGGTGGTGAACAAGAGAGAAGTGAGCGAGGACAAGAAAAGGGCAGCGAACAAGAGAGAACCGAGAGATTTGATAGAGAGTTTGCATAGATTAACTTGTAAACATTGATTTGTAATTGTCTTTCAAGTATTAATACATTGGTGTTAATCGTTGAGTCCCGGTCTCCGTCTCGTGTTGTTGTTCATCTCCTTCTCTCGATCTCGGTTTGCATCTCCGGTTGGATTCCGCACAACCGGACGTGTTTGTACACAAGGAGTAGGCGACTAGATCCTCCCCTAGCCGGACCTACAACAACTATAAGAAATGGGAATGTCCCCTAATTTTACAACGTTACCTAATATACTGTCTATGATCTAAAGAAAAAAATAAGCCTAGTGAAAAACAGTGCAGCTAGCCAAAATCTTTTGAGAATGATGAATTTTGTTCTCAAACTATGAAACGTGTATTTGCGTGGTAAGACGGACAAAAGCTTCTTCACAGCAAGGAATGGTAAGTCCTCCCATTGGATGGTTGAACCCGTATTCTTCCTCTGACCTCCGTAACAAATCTTGGAATAATGGTTGGTCCAAGTAAGATAAAGGAACAACAAACCTTTTCCTTTGTATTTCTCCTACATACACCGCCAGATATCCTTTGGGAACATCTCGCTGGTGTTTATTGTTATGTTTAATTAGTTGTTTTGTGTTAGCAACTAATGCTTGCAACCGGAAAGCACCCATGTTTTCGGAGCGGAAATTAAGATTTTAAAACACTGGTATTGAGAGAATAAGGTGTGGTTGATGGATATCAAATGTATTGGCTTATCATATTTATAGTGTCTATACATGGAAAATATATATTATTTCTTATGGTGTATATATAGTTGTCTGCAAGGCCCTACTCATGTGAGGCTTCACATGGCTTTGCTCAGTAGTCAGTTCAGTAGACTTTTAAAATATAATTTCTTATCCAACCATCCAATCTATATATATAAGAACATGGCCTATATGTTTCTGTGTGGTCATGATCAGGACTAACAAGCAACAAACTGGACCTACATACATATTTGTTTTATTAGTTTTGCTATCATTAGACACACAACTTGGAACGAGTTATTGAGATTTATAGCCCATTGTTTCACTCTCACAACCGTTTAGAAGTGATCGTATTTGAAAGACAAAATGCACTAACGGATTTATAGAAATTTCTTTCAACTAATTGCAGATGGAGGTATTTTAGGTGTCTATAAGTTTAAGTCTCTAAGTTAGTGTATATGTTTGTTTTCCAAGAGATGATAGTTGCGTACATACGTTTTAGAATCTTGAGTGTGACCAGCAATCTTTAGTCTGTTTTGCTGATGAAAATTAGCAACCAAAAGACCTACTTATGGGTAAAGACTCTGAAATTTGCAATTCAAATTCTTGAGTTTTCAACGACTACTCTAAAATCTAAATAGATAGCTATATATTCGCAAACAAACTGTGACATAGAGTGCGTAGTATCATTTCTTGGAAAATAAACACATTCACTAACTTAAAGACTTGAAGTTAAAGATACCTAAGATACCTCCATATTCAATTAACTGGAAGAAATTTCTGTAAATCAGTAAGTGCATTCTGTCTTTGAAATACTCAGTTCTAAAAGGTTGTGAGAATGTAACAATGGGCTATAATCTCAATAACTCATTCCAAGTTGGGTGGCTAATGATAGCAGAACTAATAAAACAAATATATATTGATCATTGGATGGATGGATAAGAAATATTTTCCAAGTCTACTGATCAACTGAGCAAAGTGAACTTTTTAAAAGCATATCAAAGTTTTATATACTTGAGTAATGTTCCCATATTTTATGTAGTTATGAGTTAATAAAGCACCAATTGAAGGGGTATAAGCATATTCCATGACACTCTCTCCTAGCTAGCTACCACTAAAGAAAAGAGCCCTTATCCACTACCCATATGAATGAAAGCAATATAGGACCTAGAATATTAATCATGTTTTGTTAGAAGATAACATGATTAACTTTACTAAAGATTCTGAAAGAATTGTGTGGATTCTGCCATCCCAGCCTGGCTTCCGCCACTGATATGACAAGTTTCCACATATTGTTTACTTAGACTGTTAGGCGTTAGCGAGTGTCGAGTTTACTATCTGTTATACTTATTGTTATTAGATAATTGATTTATCATATATCTTTAAGTTTGATATTAAAATAAGTAATGTATCATTATCATTAGTTGGTTATCTTTCTTTTTATTCATGTAATGTCTCTATAGTTTTCGACTATTCAATAAATTATACAGAAAATCTAGTTTTCAATATACAGAAAAATATTATTCGTCAATGCAGATTTCAATTCTTTTGAACTTTTTTATATCCCATACTTCAAAGCTGGTTAAAAGTTGCACATGAATCTAAAGATTCATTTCCTGTCATTACCGAAGTGTTTAGGCCACACGGGGCGGTTCCGTGATAGCCAAAAATAACGAGTGATGGGTTTTTTCTTTCCACCGCCACTCCCTTTTCCACGCGTGATAGTTCAACGTTGGGGCGATTCCGTGATTTTTTTCACGGCGTGATAGTTGTTGGTTGTGAGGGTAGTTGTTGGTTGGGGGGAAATTGTTGGGTGTGGTGGTGAGTGATGACCACCGCCACTAAAAAAAGTTGTGAGTGATGGAAAAATGGTTGCTGACATGGCTGAACATGATTGGATATTGTGAGTGATGGAATTCTATCTCTAGTGACCACCCCCACTCCCCTTATACATATAGTTTTAACTGTTTAAAACCATTCCTATCATGCTCGATCTTAATTTGTGACAATGATAATCGCAAATAAAAACATGACTATATATGTTTGAATAGTTATGGAGGATGATAAGTACTAGTCCTCAAACTACAAAGCGTGTAATCGAGTTGTGACAAAGGCATAAGTCCTCCAGTTGCATGGAGCCCGAATTCTTCCTTTGACCTACTTTCGTTAATTTGGACCGGTGCCCATTGTACAGTTTGATCATCTGTTTGGTGGTAGCAAGTTAAGAAGCAAGCACCTAACCACTGGATCTGGATACTAACTTCAACGGGAAAGCTATCCGGGCACACACGGTGACACGGATTGAATTGAACAGATATAACCTACAAAACAAACCACCTTAGCCTCGTCACAGGAAGGGAAAACTCCATGTGACCGCCCTTCGGCGTGAGTATAAGTGAGTACACTTTAATCCAAAAACTTGTAAGTAATGAGAGATTGCATAACCTTATTTGTGTGATAGCACGAGTATGTATATATATTCTATGCTAGCTGAGCGTAACCGTTTCTGGCAGAAGATCCTTGCCATTTGATTGGTGGTCACATAATCATGTCTCCCTGGCGGACGCATGATTTTTTCCCAATGGGGTCCACTTTTTCCGGTTTTTAGATTTTTCACAACCAAACACTTGAATTTTCAGGTCGGTTTTGGGTCGAGTCGAAATCAAGTTGCGATTTTGGCAATTATTGAACCTGCAATATTATTATACTATAGTAATAGGATTTATTTATTGTTTAAAATCAATTCATGCCTACCTATATGTGTATTTATTTTCTTACAAGGGACCAACAAATCCTACCTTCAGTTACAGTGGCTAAAATTTCTGCTCTTAAAAAGTAATTAGGCTATAAAATTTGATGAGGGTTGTCCTACAAAAAGACAACATCCATATGTGCAACAGTTGCCGTCAATCCTTGTGATATCATGCTTTAAGGTCATCATAGGAGGAGGCCATCTTTGAGTTTTTAAGTGAGTTGTGTTTGTTGTATGTTGCTATGTAACTTGTAGGTTGGTTTTCTAAACAGTAACACCAAGAAAAAGCCGATGGTTAATTTATTATAAATAAAAAAAACAATGCATAAAAACAAAAATAGCTAAAATCGAACTGGTGACCTTCAAGATAGAATACAAGGGATTTACCATTCATCCGAACTTTATTTTATTTCCATGGTTTCCACTTAATTATACTTATGGGATTCTTGACAAATTTAACAACCGTTTCTACTAAGTTTTTAAAAAAGAATGGGGTCCCAGGACCCCGACCCACATAAGGTGGGTCCACCATGTAGACGGAGCCCATGCATGGACCCAACGTGAACCAGATCCCTGACCCGGATACTGTGGGCTATGGTATTCGACCCGGATTGTAGTCAAAATAGGTTTGAGAAGTGAGAACTATTTGGGAGGTGTATTTCCACTACTGTACTTTAGGGATGACCATTTGGTACCGGTACTGAACCGGTACCGAACCGTACCAGGTATATTCGGTACCGGTACCGGTTCCTATTTTCTCTGTTTTTCGGTACCGGTACCGGTTCGGTACCGGTATTTACGGGTAAAACACCGGTAAGTACCGGTACCGGTACCGAACCGGTGTATTCGGTACCGGTACCACTTTTCCCCGTTTTTCGGTATCGGTTCTTTCGGTACCGGTACCGTGCTCATCCCTACTGTACTTGTATATGTACTTGCAATATGAATAGGGTCTACATATTTACACACCTTCTTGCCTATTTTGACACCCTTCAGGACGCCTCGTATAGACCTATACGAGGCGTATAGGGTTACTTTTCCGACCATCTCTGCACCAAAGCACAATGTCAAATCAGTCACATCAGACGGGGAGTCTAGGTCTGTACGAGGAATGGATACGAGGCACTAAGACGCCTCGTATAGACCTATACGAGGCGTCTTCTACAGCTGACAAAAATGTATACGAGGGGTCTAGAGCTATACGAGGCGTCTAAGGCTTATGAAAAAGTGCAACATACAGTGTATGGTTTGTCCCGAGCATCCAACATTTAAGACATGTATTATGTCTCTACGCTTGTTCTTGTTCTTCTTCTTCTTTCATTCTGCTACATCTTCTTCTTCTTTCATTCTGGGACGGCATTTAATTTGTGTTCTTATCATCCCGAAGTGTTGAAATGTCATCATACTGGGACGGCAACTATGTCTTCGGGCAGTATTATAGCGAGAACTGGGTGCTCGAAAGCGATCCGGTAACAGTACAGGTACTTAAATGTTTTAATTAGTTTTTGTTTTAGTTTATTATTTACTAATGATGATACGGTTCTTTATTTTGGAGGAGTCTTGCGTTCCCGATTCTAATGAGCAAGAGGAGGTTGTGTCTAGTATACAAGGAGAACAAAACAAACCGTTTCTAGATTTGAACAATCATCCCTCTGTTGATGAAACAGCCCTTGTAGATGACTCATACCATGCTTGTCAACCAAGTTATCCGACGCAACAAGGGTATCCGGATTATAGATACGGGTGTGAATACGGAGGAGACGGTGGATACGGAGGAGACGGTGGATACGGAGGAGACGGTGGTTACAGAGGAGACGGTGGATACAGAGGAGACAGTGGATACGGAGGAGACGGTGGTTACAGAGGAGACAGTGGATACGGAGGAGACAGTGGATACGGAGGAGACGGTGGTTACAGAGGAGATGGTGGATACAGAGGAGATGGTGGATACAGTGGATACGGAGGAGACGGTGGTTATGGTGGATATGGTAGATATGGTGGTGAGACACCTCCCATCCAGGACAGTCCGTACTTAAAAAAGCAGGTATTAATTACTATTTTTGTATTAATTAATTATTTAATTATTATTATTAGTATTATTATTAGTATTATTATTAATATTTTTATTATTATTATTATTATTATTTATTTATTTATTAAAATTATTTATTATTATTGTCGATGTTACAGGTTTTCAACTCTTTAGATGAACTAAAGAATCGGATACAAGAAATAGCAAACGCGGATGGTTTCGTTATTGTCACCCGTCGATCAAAGAAAACCGGTGGAAGAATCCGGAGGGTATGGCTTGAATGTGATCGTGGTGGTGAGCACCAGACTACAGCAACACTTAGAAAAGCCGGAAGCAAAAAAACCGGTTGCCCGTTTTACCTGCTGGCTGTGCGAAACCACCCGTATGAAACCTGGGAGATTAAAGACGGAAAAATTGAACATAACCACGAACTTTGTGTGGACCTGTCGGCCCACGCGTTTATGCGAAGGTTTACTCCAAGCGAAATGAAACTGATCGAGCAGCTGACAGCTCAAAACATGGAGTCGCGCAAAATATTTCAAACGATAAGGAAGCAGGACCCCGACATGTTTCATGTTCTGAAAGACGTTCAAAACGTTGTGGCGAAGATTAGAGCCGAACAAAGACAAGGATTGACTCCCATGCAGTCACTAGAAAACAAGCTGATAAACCACGACTTTATTTATGAGACACGGGAGGAACCCGGAACAGAGATCGTAACAGAGATCTTCTTTCTTCACCGGTACTCGAGAGACATGTGGCGTGCATTCCCCCACGTCATGCTGATCGATGCAACGTACAAGACAAACATATACAATATGCCCTTTATCCAGATTGTTGGTATGACGCCTACCAACAAATCGTTTATTATCGCGCATGCCGTTGTTAGTAAAGAACGGGGTGATAACTTTGTGTGGGTGCTTGAGAGGGTCAAGTCAATGTTGGATGAATGTATGGAGCCACGTGTGATTTTAACGGATAGAGACCTAGCCCTTATGGGCGCGTGTGCTAAAGTATTTCCAGACGCCTCCAGGCTTCTTTGCAGGTGGCACATACAACAGAATGTTATGAAGCACTGCAAGGGTGCCTTCACAGACGAAGACTGGAAGAAATTTTTGTCATTCTGGGGGACATTGATTGAGTCTCCATCCATACTTATCTACGAGTACCACTTCCGCAACATGCAAAAACGACTTGTGGAGTGCAAACGTTCTAGTAAGTTTTTATAATAACATACGACTCACCTATGCAAATTTTATTAAATTATTTTTACTTTTAGGAGTATTCAAATACGTGTACGATAATTGGCTAAAAGACTATAAGGAGATGTTCGTCTTTGCGTGGACTGATAAGAGGCGCAACTTTGGTAATCGTACCACAAACAGAGTTGAGAGCCAACACGCCAACTTAAAGAGATACGTTGAAGATAGGAGCTCGCTGGACCGTATAGTTGGTTGTGTCCATGATATAGTTGAGACACAGTTCGGTGAAATAAGGAAGACTTTTCGAGATAGCATCGAAAAAATAATGACCCACCACAAACATCCGTTGTTTCAAAACCTACTTGGAAAAGTATCCCATACAGCCCTTGACTTGTTGAGGAGCGAGGCAATTAGGAAGGTAGATGTCTTGGAGCGCTTTCATTCATCATGTGGTTGCCAAATGTGGCACAGCTGTGGGTTGCCCTGTGCTTGTAGGATAGAAAAGTACATTCTTGAAGGTAATAATTGTTAAACGTACAACACTTGTGTGATATATTTCCGTTAATCATGTGACTTAAACAATGTTGTTTTTAACCGTGTAGAGCGTCCGATTCAACTCGAAGACGTGGACGTCTTCTGGCGGAAACTTAACTTCCAAAGTTGTAAATTGATAGACGATGACGTGGACGTGGTCGAAGAGCTAAATATTGTTAGACAACAATTAGAGTCGCACCCCCCAGCTCAGCAAAAAAGCCTGATTTCAAAGATTAAAGCGGTGTTGACTCCAAAGAAATCTACCAAGAAACCACCGGTTGTCCAACAAAATACTCGTGGCCGACCAACAACAAAGCAGGTACAACAAAGGTTGGACGAGGCCTCTCGTATAGATGAAGAATTGAGGAGAAGCTCATTCGGTGATGCAAACACGTGCTTTGAAGGTTCCCGGCAAAGTAAGTACGACAAACCTCGTCACAGCTCGTACGTTCCGTCACAGGCCTCTCAACAGTCGGTTATAAGGTCCCAAAAACCCAAAGCGAGCCTAGGTCGTTCAAAGAGTTCTAAGAAGAAAGAGACACGAGATGCTCACGGTTTTCCGTTAATCATTGGGGACGAGTACGTGGGAATCATCGAACAGTTTCAGGATGACATTCCGCTAGTGTTCCATCCGTACGTCTCGTGCATACGAGATGTGATGCCGGACGGTCATTGTGGGTTTCGGTCTGTGGCTGTGGGCTTAGGTATGGAACAGAGTTCATGGGGGCTCATTCGAATGCACCTTGTTCAAGAAATGGACCAGAACAAATCGATCTGGTTCCCAATATTTGAAGCATGGGATAAAGGTTATTTTTACACGCATCGTCAGGGCCTAATTTGGGATTCAGTGTCCGGTTGTGGGGGGGATCACTGGATGGACTTCCCCTATGCAGGACTTCTTATTACACAAACGTACGGTATCGGGGTGCACCTGTTAACGACAACCATGGGTGCGAGTTCCACTTTCTTCCCGATACTAAGTCCTCCGGCTAATCAACAACCATTGTTCATAACGCTTACACATGTAAACGAGAACCACTTCATACATGTTAAGCTGGAAGGGGATTATCCAATGCCACCAGCACACGGGCTATGGTTGACCCACCGAACACCCCATACGAAACAATGGGAAGATATGTACTTGCCACGTCTAGAATGGTATACATCGATAATGAATCCTCCGCCAAGATCAAACCCCAGTCTTAATTACATCGATAGTGATACGGAAGAATGATTTTTGTAATTTGAATGTATTTTTTTTATTAATTCCTATAATTTTCTACAATTTCTATAATTTTTTTTATAATTTGTATCATTTTTCAATAATTAAAACAGTTTAATATCATTTTTAAAAAAAAATTAAAAATATACGACGCGTATAGAGCTATACGCGTCGTATAATTATGCCCAAAAGACCATTTTGCCCCTGGTATGCCCCCAATCTAGGCTTATTTCAAGGGCTAAAAGGTCATTTCCTAATCCACAGACGCCTCGTATAGATCTATACGAGACGTCTATTTGAGCGGGTTTTTGAAATTTTGAATTTTGAAAATTTGAAAATCAAAATTTGAATTTTTTGATTTAGGACGCTTCGTATAGATCTATACGAGTCGTCTACAGTGTCGGCAACAATTCTTTTAATTAAAATTTGAATTTTGAAAATATTTTATGTTAATTACCATTTTGCCCCTGAAAGTCCCCAGTATAGGCCTTTAACAGGGGCTTAAAGGCAATTTTGAAAAACCAGACGCCGCGTATAGAGCTATACGTGTCGTCTTGCAAGGCGGCAACTTTTTAAAGTTTTTGTTTTTTAATTTTGAAAAAAGGTTTATTAAATTACCATTTTGCCCCTGTAAAGCCCTCAGTATAGGGTTTAGTCAGGGGCAAAATGTGTTGATACATATTTTGTGGACACGACTCGGCTCGGTTCAACTCAGCTCAGTTCGACTTGGTTTCGACTCGAAGACACGAAGATCGAGACAAAGCTACAGCCAAGGGAGTTTGTTGGTGCACTTGTGTCTGTACTTTGTCTATATTTTGTCATGATACCAGACGATGTCTTGTGTTAGTCTGAGTTACGTCTTAGGTTTGTTGTTATGTGCGTTCGATGTAAGTTTGACCAAGTCAACCATCCTCCGGTTTGACTTGGCCAAACAGTTAGCACATATGTTGTAACAAGCTTGTGTCGAAGGATGTCATCGAAGGATGGTTTGTATCCTTCGATGACCTCGAAAGATAACCTTCGATAGATACAGATGGACCTCGAAGGATATCATCCTTCGAGGTATGTATGGATCTTTCGGTAGAATTTCTGGTCGATAGATGATCCTTCGACCAGATTTCCTTATCCTTCGAGCATGTTAGCTGTTACGGGTATATATACCCATGTTGTGTGTTGTGAAGAGTAGTGTGGGAGACACAAGTGAGGAAAGGAGAACATACAGAACGCTGAGAGCATTCTGTTAACAGCACACACACACACGAGAGAGAGAGTTTATAGAGTACATCTGTAAACATTGAGCTTGTAACTGTACCTTTCATTCGTATTAATACAAGTGGTGTTAATCGGTGAATATTGTGTGTTGTTTATTTACGTGTTCTTGTTCATCTCCTTCTCTCGATCTCGGTTTGCATGCTAGCTTGGATTCCGCACTCGCTAGTGTGTTAGACATAACAAGGATAAGGTTTGACCTCATCCGAGAGGGACCTACAAGTGGTATCAGAGCCTTGGCTCTTCTCCTTGTTAAAACCGAGTGTTTTCGGGTGTGTTTCGAGTTTTGAAGTTTATTTTTTTTTCTTGAAAAATTCTGTTTAAAGCTTCAAAAATCATCGAATTTTGCTGAAAGTTGTTATAAAAACCTTGTTGTTTATCATTTTCACATGTTAAAGAGTGGTTTTTAGTGAAGTTTCGGGCAAAAACTCGTGTTCGGCAGTTTCGGGTTACCGGAAAACTCATAGTCTTTCCAGAAAACTCATTGTGTTCTTCATAATATTCAAGTGTTCTTCAAAGTTTTACATCTTTTGATCTTGTTTTATTGCTTTTGAAAGTTGTTTGTGCATTGGGAAGGGTTGACTGATTAAAATAATCAACTCAAATCTGGTTTTGGCAGAAAGTAAGGTCTGAACATACCTTCTGCCGAAAGTTGTGCACCAACCCGTCACCTTTCTCACCAACCTGTCAACTTTGTGTCAGTGTGTCAGAGCTCATCGAAAGATATCCTTCGAAGTCGAAAGATCATCTTTCGATCAAGGAGGTTCGACAGATACCCATCCTTCGAACATCTTTCGAAGTCAGTGAGTTATCTTTCGAGCCAAGGAATCTTTTCGAAGGATATATTGTTCGAGCTACTGTTACATTTCGAAAGATAAGGATCCTTCGTCTTGGAGAATCTTTCGAAGTCATTGTTCGAAATTCAACAGTGATCTTTCGAACACTGTTGATCCTTCGAACAAGTGTCTGTCTTTCGAACAAGTGTTGATCTTTCGATCCTAATCTGTTTAAGGTTAACAGTTTGTGTTTTTCAGGTCTTTCGATCCTTGATCCTTCAGCTGGTTGTTATCATTCGAAATTTTAACATAGTTTGTGAAAATTATTTTTTTTTTTAAAAATCAATTTTCACTTAATATATTAATTTTTATAAAATGGGAACAAACGGTCAGTGGGATCCAACTGCGTGGACTAAAATAACTTCGACTCCACAATCATCAGCTACAAACGATCAGTGGGATCCAACCGCGTGGACTCTAACATCTTCACGATCATCAGTTACACAACCTGAGCCAGATTTCGACAAAACTGCATTCTTGCGAGCTATTGCCCCACCTCAAGCTGCAATGATAACTGCAAATCAATGGGCATTGGTCACAAATCAAAGCAGCAGCATTCAATCTATGATGCAGAATGACAGTGAAACTGGTACAAGCACAAAACCGCCAAAGCTAAATCATATCAATGATTGGGGATGGTGGAAAGAAAGGCTGAGAACTTATGTTCAGGGGCAAGGTCAAGATCTATGGATGTGTTTCTTCACTCCATTTGACAATGAGTTGGAAGTTGCAGGAGCTAATCCACAAACTTACAGCACTCTGTCTGATGAAGATAAGAAGAAGTTTGAGTTAGAAAAGAAAGCATTCATGATTCTCACACAAGCTCTTAACAGAGACATTTACCACCAGTTTGTTTACTGCACGACTACTAAAAGCTTGTGGGATATGCTGACGTTACGATGTGAAGGAAATGCTCAATCAAGAAAGATCAAGCAAGATTTACTGAAGAAAGAGTTTGAAGGATTCACGTGTATGGAGAATGAAACTTTGGCAGATTTATCTACAAGGTTTCATCACTTGTTGAGCGAGATGTTTGCTTTTAGAGTCACTGCCACTCCACAAGAAATGACGAAGAGATTTGCTGATAGCTTACCAGCAAAGTGGAGCAGTTACCTTGAAATTCTCAAAGAAAATGGTGTTTTAGACACAATCACCGTTTATGATTTAATTCAAAAATTGGAGAACAAGGATGTAGAAGAAAAGCTTAAGGCAAAAAGAACTCTAACTCCTCAAAGTCCAGAGATGTACTTTGGGATTGCAGGAGGTATCAGTGGAGAAAAACCAGCTTCTCAACACGCGAAGCTTCAAACAGCTTTCATCTCAAACACCGGACCTTCCACAACAGATCAGTTTGATCCTTCAGCATACTCGATGTATCCAAGACAAAATTCTTCTTCTCAACAACAGTATGTGCAACCGACAGCTCAGAAGCAACAACCGTAACAGCAAGGGTTTTATGGAAACTCTTCAAACTTTCAAGCCACTTCCAATCCGAACACAGTCAGATTAGACACTTCCAACTTTTCCAAAGTCAGTGTCGAAATAGCCAAGGAGCATATGGAGATGTTGAACACCTTGGTTAGTGCTTATTGTGGATTGATCGCAGGTCAGATTGGGAATATCAATCTAACCAATGAAGATTATCAGCAAGTGGATAGAGAAGAGTTTGAAATGATGGATATCAAATGGGCTCTTGCTAGTGCAATTCGAAGAGCAAAGGAGTTTATGGAAAGGACGGGGAGAACCAACTTGGAAAGCAAGAAAGACACCAAGTATGGGTTCGACAAGCAAGCTGTAACATGCTTTAACTGTGGTGAACGAGGTCATTTCAAAAGGGAATGCACAAGACCAGCTCAGCATGGAAACCAAAATCCCTTCAGAAATCAAGGTAACCAGCAGAACCAGAACAGGAACAATGTTCGTACGATGATACCTGTCAACAACCAAGGCCAAGCAGGGCCATCAAATGCCAACCAGGCACTGGTGGTTCAAATAGATGAAGGTTGTGATTGGTCGCTTCAGTTGGGAAATGATGGTCCAAATGGTGGAACAGCATGTTATGCTAAAGTGACTGAGAAGGTAGTAGAACCCGTATCTGCTGGTGAATCTTCAGAAGATGAAGATAGTTCGGGTTATAGTGGGAGCATGGATGGGGAATCACTTGATGCTGGTGATTTATCAAGTGATGCTTTAGATTTGAAGGTTGATGAACTTTTGGCTGAAGCTGAAGTATTATGCAAGAGGAGATCTATTCTCTGCCAGAAATCTGCTGGAACTTCCGAGAAGCTTGCTAAGTTCTTCTCTGAAGATGGATCTTTTTCTTTCCATTCAGCCTTTACGGCTAATGTCGACAGTTCATCAAGTCAGGTATGTGTCGATGAACCCACTGTAGTTATTTGTGAAAATTGTGATAGTTTAAAGGTTAAATATGCTGAAAAGGAAAGTCAGTTTGAAATCACACACAAACACAATCAAGAATTGATTGTAGATCTTTCTAAAGCAACCGAAGCTAACTTGTTTTTAACCAGAAATGAAAAGGAGTTTAAAGCAACAATTGCGTCATTAAAACATGATGTTTCTGAATTACAAAAGGCTGTTTTGAGAAAACAACATGCTAACAATGATCTAATTGACACAATTGAAAAGCAAATGGTAGAGTTAGCAACAGCTAGATGTGAATGTGAGACAATTAAGCAGAAATTGGAAAGCTATTCCAATTCCCGCTATGTTTTGGATCACATTATTGATGTTCAAAAGAAAAAGGGGGATAAGAAGTGTATGGGATTCAAATCATGTCCTCCCCCAATGAATCACAATTACTCCAAATTGCCTGATGACGAGGATATGCCCCGTTTTGAACCTACTGTGCCACTCTGTCTAGATGACTTTGCAGCAGGCCTCGGGTTCACAACTGGTACATCATCCTCGGGTCAATCAGAATCTGAGAATGTGACGGATTCATCGTGTGTTAAGGAACAGAGTCCTCCCATTGTTGAGGATACTGATTCTTCGGATGATGAATCTGATTCATCGGATGATGAATCTGTAGAGATTGTGAAACAACAGTCTAACTCGGTTACAACAGATATTCCAATCGAGAATCACATCCTGTGTGATCCACCAGTGAAACCGAGTAAGACTGAAATGTCAAAAGCAATGGAGTCCCTTGTATCTAGCTGTGAAGGGAATAACTTGTTGTACACGCTCAAAGGAGATGACAAAATCTACTCTAACAAAGATTTTCCAATTAAAAATGTAAATCAATATTTAATTGAGCAAATTTTTTAAGGATGTATTGACAAGTTTTTGGGGAACAAAAGTGACAAAGTTACCGTCACTCAATGTGATCCAATTCCATGTGAACAAATTAGAAAACAATACGGAAACCAAAAACAACCAATTGAGCGAAAACAACAGGTCAACTCCGGAAAGGGTAAGGCACAGGGAAAGAAGGCTCAGAACAAGAATGTTCAAGCACCTAAAGTTCAACAACAAAAGGTGCAAAACAAAAGAGCTCCTGTTAAGAAACGAGAACAGAAAGTGAACTTTGTTGGATCCAAGGGTACAGATAAACTGGAAACATTTCAGGATAAATCTAACGTTGATTTTATAAAACAAGTTAGAATTTTAAAACGAAATGATCAGAATAATTACACCCAACACACAAACGGATGTGATTTAGGTTCAAGTACATCTAGATCACAAAGTTCATTGTCTGGTTCTCCGTCTGGTCATCAACATGTTTCTCCGAGGTTTGTAGAGCGGAGAATGTGTTTTGAGTGTGGCACAATTGGGCATATTGTAAGATACTGCCCATACCTGCAAAAGTTGAAGGCAAAAACGAGTGCTCCCCAAGAAACCAATTACCAAAAACGACCTGTTTCCCCGAAACAAGACCCCCGTGTCTTGAAAGAGAGGGAAAAGAAGTTAAAGCAAAAGAATCAAAAGGTAATTGAGAAGGCCTTAAAATCAGAGGTCAAAGAAGAAAAACCTGTTCAAACAAAACCTAAAACTGTAAAACCAGTAAATGCTAAAACAATGAATTCAAATACTGGTAAAGGACAAACAGTTTGGAAGCAAAAGCAGGTAATTCAGTCAGGGGGAGCATCACAGGTTCTTTTTCCTAATCATCAAGTGATTGAAATCACTTTTCTTGATGATCAAGGACGACCCAAGTCCACAAAGGCTTGGGTCCCCCTCTCCAACTAATCTCTAAGTGAGTGTGCAGAATGTTCCAGGAGGAACTATCGATAATCGTAAGATTGTTGATAGTGGAGTATCCATGCACAAAATAGGCGACAGAAGAAATTGTTGCCTTTGATGGAGAGAAAATGGAAAGAGAACAGAATTGTTTGTTAAAAGAGATTGAAAAGCTTCGACAAAGATGCAAATCATTTCAAAGTGTGATAGTTAAAGGCTTTGATCGGGTCCCCAGGATAGATTCAATCAAAATGTACGCACCTGCAGCACGTTTGAAGTTCAAAATCGGCAAGATGAACGTGCAGTGTACATTTCTTCGCGGTGTGATTGAAGAAAATGTGTTTGTTGAACAAACCAACTGGGTGTGCGGATGCCTTGGCATGGGTTGAACAACCGCACACTACTTATGAAAGAGAAAGACAAAAACCTTCGCTGGTGAAACATGGAAGACCAGCCGGACCCAAAGGTTTTTGATCTTGTTGCTGTGAAGGGATTTCAGTAGCTACAAAATCGACTTTGAAATCCACATCGGGTGGATATCCAGTTTGGGAGAGCGCTCAGGTTCCTGGCAATGCACGAAGCGGTTGCAGGATACGGTTTTAAAATTCTAATCTCTCTTTTACTAGTCGATATTTAAGCTACTTTGTGAATTATTATCTCGTTCAGCACTCTTTGGCCAGACAATGTTGTCATGGTCCGCACCGCAAACCGACATGCCAACTGATTTTTCCAAAATTCGATAAATCTTTTCAGATTAAAAATTAATTTTGGTAAACGGCATTGAGGTAAAACATGAGTTAACCAACATCGGAAAGTCATTTTTGTAAATATCTTTGTGTTTTAAATTTTATCTTAGTTTATTGATTTTAGGGGGAGTAAATCCAAAATTTGAAAAATCCAAAAAAAAAAAACATTAAAAATTTTTTTTTTTTTTCAAAAGCACAAAAACAATAAAAAAAAAACAAAACAAAAATGAGTTTCCTGGCGAGAAAAAGAGAAAATGATAGTACATCAGTGGTCTGTCTAAACCTCTTTAAACCTAACATGAAAAATGATAAGCATCTCTCTATAAGATGTATCGGTAGGCTCACAATCATTTTAAAGTGTGCAGGGTGATATAAACTTAAATTGACTGAAGACTGGGTGGGAACCATTCATTGGCATATGGTCTTAGTACCGAAATTTCGTTTGAGAGATTGCCGAGGTTCTGAGATATTCGGTCTTTATGCTGCTTATCATCTGGGTATCATGGTTGTATCTTTTACCGAAAAATAACGGGGACGCAAGTCTAGATCTTCCATGATACCATACATACGTGTACATATTGCATTCGACCTCAATAAGTGATAAACAATCACATGTCCCTCAAAATAAGTGATAAAATATCACATTTATCCGGGAGTCAAGTTCGTCTCTCTGCTGTACGAAAGTACTGACCTGTTCACGGACTTGCTCCTGTGCCCTCATGCATATGAAAATCAAGTTCCTCATCAATAAGTGATTCTATCACATAGGGCTTGTTTTCAAACAAAATAAGTGAGAATCTCACATCATATACGGTCAAACAGATGATAATCGGTATACTCACCGGTAAGATGAACCCTCGTGCATACCTTGATACGGGAATGTGTCGTGATGTGGATGAACACCGGTCGGTTAGTATAAATCATACCGTAACGTATCCCCTCGCCATGATTACAAATGATAAGTTGAGTTTATGTGGACAACAATACCGATAATTGTTATAGGATGCTTATCTAAATGTTAACTAATTGAACAACAAGAGCGTTTTGACATGACCGTACACTGATATGATTCTCTTACCCTCGAAACTCGCAAAAAGATTGTCTGTAGATATTTATTTACTGTTTTCAGTTTATGCATCTTGTATATATTTATTTATTGCTTTCCGTCTTTACGTTTGAAAAATGAAAAATTCCAAAAAGATTTTAGGTGTGTTTTAATATAAACTTTATAAAATCCAAAAAGATTTTGCTTCTAGTTTATTTTTGATTGACTGATGTTGGAACTCGAGTCTATCCTACCCAAAATCCTGATTATAAGCCGGAAAACAATTGCACCTTCATAAATGGTCGAAGTTAACACATTTTGAAAGTTAAAGGACTAAAATTGAACATTTTCTAAACTTTCAAACTGTTGTCGGTTGGTGTTTGTTTGAGATTTGATCTCAAATGTGTCGTTTGTTTAAATGTTAACTATATTCCAAGCGGTTGTTCTCATTATGCGTTTAGCTTTCTTGCATGTGCAGATGCTAAAGGCGAGGAGAACATGGTCGATGACAAGCTTCGGAATGAAGACACGAAGTGGAGGCACTCAAAGGATAAAATGATCGAGTTGCCGCTGACCCTTCATCAACACCACAAGGATCTGAAGAATTGACAAGTCAAAAGATTCACGAGCATGACTCAATGGAGAGTTCAATCTAAGGGGGAGTTTATTGACACACTTCCTAAATGAAAAGGGGAGTTTGTTGATACACTTTCTACTTACGACGCGTGAAGACTTTGAAGATCCTCCGACGTGGAAGACATCGAAGTTGAACCTCACGAGTAGCGTCCAAGGGGGAGTTTGTTGATACATATTTTGTGGACACGACTCGGCTCGGTTCAACTCAGCTCAGTTCGACTTGGTTTCGACTCGAAGACACGAAGATCGAGACAAAGCTACAGCCAAGGGAGTTTGTTGGTGCACTTGTGTCTGTACTTTGTCTATATTTTGTCATGATACCAGACGATGTCTTGTGTTAGTCTGAGTTACGTCTTAGGTTTGTTGTTATGTGCGTTCGATGTAAGTTTGACCAAGTCAACCATCCTCCGGTTTGACTTGGCCAAACAGTTAGCACA
>JARYGA010000620.1:0-26264 GCA_030545235.1 Helianthus tuberosus
TACCTTACGACCCTACATAAGCACTAAACCTAAAGTGACGAGCTAAGCATGTTAAAACATGTTTAGCGAGGTTTGAAAACAGGTTTGGTATCAAAACAAAGGGTCTTGATACCCAAAAGTAGTTTGGTTACAAAATACGCAAGAATACGTATTTTGGCCGAAACTACGACTCGCCACTATGCCTAAATAACATGGTAATCAGTAGGTATAGTCATAATAGACTAAAACCATCGTGATTATGCTCACGTTATGAAGTTCAAATGAACTTCTTATTGACCATAAACTGGTCACAGCTGAAAGTCAAACAAAGTTTGACTTTCACGCTAAAACACGAAAAGAATGAAAGAATACTTATAACGGGTCTAAGCTATGGAGTTTTGATCCGATTACTCTCACGTATGAAGTGTATACTTCAACTTAGAGAGCCAAATCAGATCAAAGTGTGAGTTTCAAGCAAATGGGGGTGGGGTTTATATAGAGTTTGGAGAGCCGTTAAGATCGTTCATCGAAAACCGTGCTTCGATCTCAACCGTACATGTGCACCCATGGTTTTGCAAAACCATGGACACCTAAAAATGGCCCATAGGAAGTTAAAATACAATTTGCAAGTGCCAAAATCAGCTGGAACAGCTGGAAACAGCTGGGAAACACAGTTTTGCAGGTCTGACACTAGCTCGTGGCCCGCGTAAGAGTCATGGCTTACGCTGCCCGCCTGAGACCCCAGTTCAGCAACAAACTTTCAGTTATTACACTTTTAGTCCATGCAGTGGTTTAAGCTCATTCCCGACACATCTAAGGCCCGTTAAGCCAACTTTAAGGCCCTAAAATGATGCCTAAACATAGGGTACATGAAACATGCTCAAAAATATGCCGGATGTCGGTTCGTTTGGTCGTACGGGCGCGTTATTTGCTTAATTACGACGAAATGCGCACGAACGCGAAAAACGATCCAAATTACGCGAAGAATGGATTTTTCTCATACCAATCACTAAAATAAAATATTTTAATGATTACATAAATTTTTTGATGTCCGGATGTTTTCAGAACGATCCAAACTTATGCACTTTTTGACGCTTTTAGTCCCTGAATGACCAAAAAGTTTATTTTAGCACACCGAACCTCTCAAAGCCTATTTCTAAGCTATTTGAAGGATATTTAGGGTATGTTTAACTTATGATCAAGTTCCGGAATGTCCATTACAGTATGAATCGCCATACTTTCGCAGTTTGTCGATTTTAGTCCCTATAAGCGAATAAGCTTGATTTTGCCATACCAAAGCCTTTGAAACTTATTTCTAAGTTATGTAAAGGTTATTTAAGGTATGTTAAGCATAAATTGATGTTCCAGAGTGTTTGTCGTGTTAAACTGATTACGTTTACGCACCATTTTGCGTATGACTCTCCAGAAAGTGATTCGAGTTTGAAATTGAACAAAAACCAAAACATGAAAAACGTCAAACATAAACAAAAAAATATTAGGATCAAATAACATTGTTTCATTGATAACTGGACTGTTTACAATGATTATAGACATAGGTGTCACAGTAAGAACTGTTTAACCAACTTCAGGAACTACTGGATAGGAGTTTTATCAATCTAGCTCCTCGTCTTGGGGAGCCCGAGCTCTATATGTGGAAATGAAGGACGATTCCTTTTGTAGGTGTACTGACTACCGCAAGATGGCAATCATAGACCGTTACCCTCTATCTCGCATCGACGACCTGCTTGACCAGCTGCAAGGATCAAGCATCTATTCGGAAACCGACTTAAGATCGGACTGTCACCTAATGGAAGACCCAGGGGAGGATGTTCCTAACACGGCGTTACAGACACAGTACGACCACTACGATTTTCTATTCATATTATTCAAGTTACCCAATGCACCAGCAGCCTTAGGGAATCACATGAGGGGAGAAAGGAACACCATGAACGACACTCATATCTTATCATAGAGCTCCTAGGGGAGGAGCAATTCCAAACGAAGTCTTTCTAAGTTTGACTTCAGGATTCGAGAAGTACACTTTCTTGGTCACATAGTCAACGAATTGGGAATACACGTGGATCCTTCTAAGATCCATTTTATTAGAAATTGATCGGCACCGAAGAATCCTTCAAGGAATTTTCGAAGACCGCGACGCTTTAATCTCTTTAACACAGCAAGGTGTTGTGTATTCGTGGGAGACAAGACAGAAGGACGACTTTTCAACTTTTGAAACCCAACTCTACAATGCACTGAGTATTGTCTTTACACGAGGGTACGGGTGATATAGTGGTGTGCCATGATGGTCCGAATCCGAGTCTCAGTTACGTGTCGATGCAACGCGAGAAAGTGATGTCTTACGTGGTGGATTCACAAGAAGAAATGCACGACTCACAACCTAGGGTGGAAGCCATGGCCTTTGGATTTAATTTGGAGACATTACTTGGACGGTACCAAATGCCCTAATTAGACCGATCACAAGGGCCTCCCATGTACCTTTGATTGGAAAGAGCTAAATATGTGACGGCGTCACCGGATGGAACTTTTGAATGATTACGACTGTGAAACCTAAATGTGTACAAGCTTTACAGCTCACTGTCAACCCTAACCTACCTGATCGGATTCGTTCTGCCCAACCCGAAGCACCGGAGGAAGGAAATTGTCAAGCGGAATCCATGCGAGGCATGGGGAACAACTTTTGGTAAATCAGACGGTATTCGCTACTTCATGGAGCGAATATGGGTCCCACTAGACGACAACCTTAGGAAACTTGTGTAGGATGAAGTACACAAGTCTCGCTATCCTATTCATCTGGGTTTGGGTAGTTTGTATTAGGATTTGAAGACCTTTTACGGGTGACTGGGCATGAAGGCCCACCTAGCAAAGTACGTGAACGATGTTTGACTTGTGCGAACGTCAATGTGGAATATCAGAAATCTTCTGGTTGGTGTCAGCAACTAGAAATGCCCATATGGAAATGGGAAAAGACTGCTACGGATTTTATCACTGGTCTACCTAAAACTCGAAACCGAAACAACATCACCTGGGTGATCGTTGACTGGCTCACGCAACTAGCACACTCTCTTGCAACCAAGGAAACTGACGAGTCTTCGCAGCTTGTGAATATTTCTCTGAGAGAGGCGGCTTCTAGGAACATGGTGCCAACTTCTATTTTCTCTGATTGTGATCTACGTTTATACCCGATTTGTGGTAGGTAGAACACAAATCTCGTGTCTCACGTCTAGACATGAGCACTGCTTATCACACCTTCGGACAGATGGTCGGAGTGAGCGGACCAACCAGGAACTCGGAGACATGCTGCAAGCATGTGTGATCGACTTTGCTAAAAGTCGAGACATTTACCCTTGGTAGAGTTTCACTGCAACGGCCACCATTCTAGTATTCAGGCAGCTCTGTTGCGGCATTGCATGGACGACAATGCCGATCTCTTTATTGGGCTGAGGTTGGTGACAGCCTAATCACAGGTCCAGGACTTGTACTCGAAACTCCTGAGAAGATTGTTAGATCGGAAAATGTATGGCGGCAGTGCATGATCGTCAGAAAAGCCGCTAAGCGTAGGAAACCCTTAGAATTCGCAGAAGGCAATCGTGTTATGTTAGAAGTCTCACCCTGGGAGGGTGGGGAGCACTTTGGGAAGCGCAACAAACTTAACTCATGATACGTTGAGCCATTTGGGATTCTAGAGAGAATCGGCAAGGTGGCCTACAAACTCGAGTTATCTGAGGAAGTGTTTTCTTGCGAAACACTTGCGGTCTCTTTGCAATAACCATAGGTCGATGATAAGTCGCAGTTAGTTGAGAAACCTGATGAAATCATGGACCGAGAAGTTAAGGTTCGTAAGCATGGTGGGACTCCATTCGTGAGGGTTCGTTGGAACTCAAATCGTGGACCGAAGTTCATGTGGGAACCCGAGGATCAAATATAGCTCAAGTACTCTCAACTGTTCACAACTCCTGATGCAACTAGTGAATTTCGGGTCGAAATTCCCTTTCAAGTTGGGGATGATGTGGCACCCGAGGAAATCCACAGTCATCCTAGTCTGTCACTTCACTTTTCATGAGACTGCTTATCAAATTTCGGGACGAAATTTCTTTCAAGTTGGGGATGATGTGACAACCCGAATTCCTGAGGTTATTATATTTGCATTACTTCTATCTACATTTCGTCATACGTTGTGATCTTGTGCTTATTGTGTGAAACCAATATAGTTGGGTTTAATTGAATGTTATATGCTAAGTGTATACTAAGTACTAGCTGGTTGGAGTAGTCGCACACTTTGGTCGAACTGCACACTCCGCTCACGACCGCACACACTCCCTCACTTGGATGTCCTCTAAATCTCGGCCCACACACACTAAAAGCAGGCCCAGATCGCTCCAAGCCCAACCATTGTGGGTTGCGTATACATGAAGGATGTGAGTGTGGTGTATTTTGATTTAGAAGGTGTTAAAACCCTACTTCCTTCCCCTTCGTTTCTCTAGTAACTGTCACGGCCCCCGACCCGGTTTGACCCGTTTCAGGAGCCGCGGGACAGAAATACTGCGGTATTGATTTAATTGAGTTTAACAGCGGAAACAGGATCGCTTAAAGCTAAAATTTTTCCCCGATTATTTATTTCACAATTCGGGATAAAACCCCGATAATTTACAATATTATATTTTTACTATAAAAGTGTGATATTACAAAATCATTTATTTATTTTATATTGAGCCACTAATTTAAGCTTGTAATGCTTTCCCAGCACTTTTCCTAAATTACAGCAAATCACCTGAAACATGTTTGAAAAAGGTTTTGTCAGCGGGAAATACTGAGTGAATCATTCTATTTACTAAAATGACTCATTTGTTATAATATACAGTATTAAGAGCGATTACAATGTTTCTGATATCAAGCCAACTACCCACGGTACTTGCCACTCGACCCATTGGCCCATTCGTCCAATGGTGTCTGTGACTATGGTCATATCCCCCATTGGTTGCCCCAATGGTGACGATTATCAAGTAATGTATACAAAACCCCACATACCGGCTGTAACTTGGTGATTACAAAGACTTAATCTCTGTAATTATAACTTTGAAAATAACATGATTTTGTAAATAGATTTGATAAAAAGAGAGAATGACTCACATTGCTGATTTAATATGGTCAGAGTCTAATCTATGATTTAGCCTTTGTTAACCTAATATAAATACAATGCACAAAAAACTGGGTTAGTAATCAATCCAGCAATTACGATAATTTATGAGATCAAATTATCACAATAAATGTCAAAATGCAATACTTTGTCCATCGAATTAACGATGATCCGTTGAATTAACAACGAATGACAATGTATAATACTTTACCCATCGAATTAACGATGATCCGTTGAATTAACAACGAACGATAAAGTATAATACTTTACCTATCGAATTAACGACAATCCGTCAAATTAATGACGAACGATAAAGTATAACCCTAATGTGGGCGGCATTTAAACATGCATTGGATATCTTGATCGTCGGATAAATGAATCGTAGCAGCGATTGTGCTAATACCCGGTATTGTGGCAGAATTTCGAGACCCGTGTGTGTTTGTGGGGTAATTCTAACGTAACTCAGTGAATATTTCGAATTTGTACGTCGTTTCAGTACCAGAATTCAAGTCCCAAACCCCACTATTTATAGGTGAAATTTTACCCTCAGGCGGCCCGCGTAAGAATACGCTTAACCTGAAGCGGGCCGCGTGAGACCTATTTTTAGCTATAGGGTTGCCACGGTTGGCACTAGCCTTGCTGAATCGACAGTTTTCGATAATTCCTTGTTACCAACGTTTTATATGGATAATCGTCAATAGGGTTTAACCCCCCCTGAGTTTTAGGGGCCCTAATCCTGATTCTGAAAATTATGAAAATTTTAGGGTTTGTTCAGAATTACTTGGGTCTCTCAATTAGGGTTTCCTTTTGGACTAATTATTTTAATAAGTATGACTTTTGATGAGAGTTGTTACATTCTACCCACCTTAAGAAAAATCTCGTCCTCGAGATTTACTGGAATAAATGAGGATACTTTTTCTTCATTTCTGACTCCAGTTCCCAAGTGTATTCAGCTCCTCTCTTTGAATCCCATTTTACTTTGACTAAAACTAGTCGTTTGTGTTTGAGAAACTTGATCTTTCGATCCTCAATTTGAAGAGGTTTCTCAACAAATTTCAACTTTTCGTTTACTTCTATATCTCGAAGAGGTACTACCAGTGATTCATCTGATAAGCATTTCTTGAGATTGGATACATGAAATACATTATGTACTCCAGATAATTCTTCTGGTAATTGTAAACGATAAGCTACTGGTCCTATACGTTGGATCACTGAAAATGGTCCTACGTATCTTGGACTTAGTTTTCCTTTCTTTCCAAATCTGACTACTCCTTTCCAAGGAGAAACTTTTAATAGTACTCTGTCTCCAACTTTGAATTCTAACGGCTTGCATCTATTGTCTGCATAACTCTTCTGGCGATCTCGAGCCGTCTTCAATCTTTCCTTGATTTGAGTAATTTTATCAGTTGTTTCTTGCACTATTTCAGGACCTGATAATTGACTTTCTCCTATTTCTGCCCAACAAACTGGAGTTCTGCACTTTCTTCCATAAAGTGCCTCGAATGGAGCGGTTTCAATGCTTGAATGATAACTATTGTTATAGGAGAATTCAATTAATGGTAAGTGATCATCCCAACTTCCACCAAAGTCTATCACACATGCTCGGAGCATGTCTTCTAGAGTTTGGATCGTTCTTTCACTTTGCCCATCTGTTTGGGGATGATATGCAGTGCTCAAATTTAGTCGAGTTCCCATAGCTTGCTGGAAACTTTTCCAGAAATGGGAAGTAAAACGACTATCTCTATCCGAAACAATGGAGAGTGGAACTCCATGTAAGGATACAACTTCATCTACATACAATTTAGCCAGTCTTTCCATACTAAAAGTTTCTTTCATAGGTAGAAAGTGTGCTGATTTGGTTAATCGATCCACAATTACCCAAATCGCATCATTACCTTTTCTGGTTTTGGGTAACTTAGTAACAAAATCCATTGTTATAAGTTCCCATTTCCATACTGGCATTTCTAATTGTTGTAGTAATCCTGAAGGTTTCTGATGTTCTGCCTTAACTTGTGAACAAGTAAGACACTTAGAAACATAACTGGCTATGTCCTTTTTCATTCCTATCCACCAAAAGTTCTTCCTTAGATCTTGGTACATCTTATTGTTTCCTGGGTGCATAGTGTATCTAGATTTATGAGCTTCTTCTAAAATCTTAGGTCTTAAATCTCCCTGCTTAGGTACCCAAATTCTACTTTTGTGGAATCTCCAAATTCCATCTGCTCCTTGTTCTAATTCCTTGATTCGTCCTTTCATTCCTTCAGCATCATCCTTGATTGCTGTTGTTTGAACATTCTTCAATTGTTCCATTAAATCTATTTGTAGATTTAATCTGAGAGCACGAACCCGTCGTTGTTTCTCATAATACTTACGACTTAAGGCATCTGCAACTACATTCGCCTTTCCTTCGTGATACTGAATATCACAGTCGTAGTCACTTAAGATTTCCATCCATCTCCTTTGTCTCATGTTTAACTCTTTTTGCCCAAATATATATTTTAAACTTTTGTGGTCTGTGTAGACAGTAAATTTACTTCCGTAAAGATAATGTCTCCAAATCTTAAGGGCAAAAATTACGGCTCCTAATTCCAAATCATGAGTCGTATAATTCTCTTCGTGCTTTTTCAACTGTCTTGATGCGTACGCAATTACCTTCTTGCGTTGCATAAGCACACATCCAAATCCTAATTTTGAAGCATCACAATATACTTCAAAATCTTCAGTTCCTTCTGGTAAGGCTAAGATTGGTGCATGGGTTAGTTTCTGCTTCAAAATCCTAAAGGCTTCTTCCTGTTTAGGTCCCCATTCAAACTTAGTGGCTTTACAGGTTAACTTAGTTAATGGTACGGCTATCTTGGAAAAATCCTTAATAAACCGTCTATAATACCCAGCTAAACCTATAAAACTTCTAATTTCCATTGCTGTTTGTGGAACCTTCCATTTGGTAATTGCCTCGATCTTAGCAGGATCTACATGAATACCTTCATGATTCACCATGTGTCCTAAAAATTGCACTTCCTTTAGCCAAAATTCGCACTTCGAGAATTTGGCGTACAACTTTTCTTTTCTTAACAAAGTTAAGAGTGCATGAAGATGTTCACAATGCTCTGTCTGACTTTTGGAATAAATAAGTATATCGTCTATAAAAACAATTACAAATTTATCCAAATACGGTTTACAGATCCTATTCATCATGTCCATGAATGCTGCAGGTGCATTCGTTAACCCGAAGGGCATGACTGTAAACTCGTAATGACCATACCTAGTTCTGAAAGCAGTCTTAGGTATGTCTTCTTCTTGTACCTTCAATTGATGGTATCCGGAGCGTAAATCTATCTTAGAAAAATATCTAGCCCCCTGAAGTTGATCAAAAAGATCATCAATCCTAGGTAATGGATATCGATTCTTAATTGTAACCTTATTCAATTCCCTATAATCGATACACATTCTCATTGAACCATCCTTTTTCTTCACGAACAACACTGGCGCTCCCCAAGGGGATGAGCTAGGTTGTATGAATCCTTTACTTAGTAATTCATCTAATTGCTTTTTCAATTCTAACATTTCTGTGGGTGCTAACCGATAAGGTGCCTTGGCTATCGGTGTAGTTCCTGGAATTAAATGAATCCTAAATTCTACTTCCCTATCTGGAGGTAATCCTGGTAAATCTTCTGGAAATATATCAGAATATTCTGATACTACTGGTATTTCCTTAAGATCTTTTCCCTTAGTGCTAATGATTACTGAAATCATATACACTATTCCTTGTTTTCGTTCATAATTAGCAACTTTCATTACTGATATGAACTTCATGGGTTTCCGTGGTTTATCTCCTGTAATCCTAATCACTTCTCCGGTAGGTGATTGAATTTCTATGGAATTCTGATCACAAAGGATTCTGGCATGGTTGGCTACTAACCAATCCATTCCTAATACAACATCAAATTCAGCTAAATTCATCGGCAATAGTCTTGCAGAGAATTTATGTCCTAAAAGTTCTATGTTTCCTTCTTGCAACACTTTATCTATTTTAACTGAATTTCCGTCTGCTGTTTCAACGGTAAAAATCTGCCTAATATTGGTTAAAGGTAAACTAAGAGCTTGACAGAATGAAGTATTTATAAAACTTTGGTTTGCACCAGAGTCAAATAATACTTTTGCGTACACATTGTGAACTAAGAACGTACCCGCTATCACATCTGGAATAAGTTCGGCTTCTTGAGTGGTCAGCTGAAATGCCCTGGCATTCTTCTTAGTAGTTCCTTCAGTCGTCTTGGGTTTGTTATCTACTGGTTTGACCAATTTAGGACATTCTGTTTTATAATGCCCTGCTTCTCCACAGTTAAAACAGATTACTGTTTTCTTTTTGCAGTTTTCTTCACGATGTCCTATACCTTTGCAAAAATTGCAAGTGATATCGCATCTTCCATAATGCTTCTTTTTTGCATTTCCTGCAGAATGACGGAGTTGGAGCTTGCCCTGTTCCTTTTCTCTTGAAGCTATTATTATTACCCACACGAAATCCTTGAGTAATTTTCTGAGCTAATGCCTTTTTCCTATCTTCATCTCTTGTGCGCACCAATTCATCGGTTAGAGTGTTGGCTAATTCTACCGCATCATCAATAGTGTGAGGTCTCGCAGCTTTAACAATATTGCGGATTTCGCTAATTAGCCCCCAAATATAGCGAGAAATAAGTACCGGTTCTGGCGAAGCCAGTGTTGGCACCACTCTAGCATATTCGAAAAATGTCGAGGTATAACCGCGACAATCTATATTCATCATCCGATGATTTAGAAACTTATTTGCCATCTGTTCCTTTTCATACTCGGGACAGAATTTTCTTTCCACCAAACCCTTAAATTCTTCCCAAGTCATAGCATAAGCTATTACTCTTCCTTTTGATTGTAACACAGTGTTCCACCACTCGAGTGCTACTTCTTTGAACAGATTGGATGAATACATGACCTGGTCATCTTTACCACATTTACTTATTGCAATGACTGCTTCGGTTTTCTCTAACCAACGCAGTGATGCAGTTGCTCCTTCATTGCCTGCAAATTCAGTGGGTTTACAAGCAAGAAATTCTTTGAAAGTGCAACCAGGCGTTGCAGTTTTCATTTTCTTGGGTAATGGAGCTTGATGTGGTTCCTTATTATGATTATCATGCTTATTGCCTCCATTTACACTATTACTGAAGTTATCTTCAGTAATCTGTTTACTAGGAACAATCTGTTGCGGTTCGATCGGATTCTTTATAGCAGCAACGAATGCTGGAATAGCATTGGCTATCCCTTGAGCAACAATGTTTTTGATATCTTGCCGAGTCATATATTGATCTCTTGAATGTTGTTCAGAATGATTAACTTCATTAATAGGTTCATTACCACTGTTTGCCATCTGATAATGGATATATATAAATTTTATTAGTAACTGATAAATAATAATTATATACAAACAATCAGAAAATTATATGTAATACAGATATAGTCAAAACAATCGATTTCTCGATTTCATTTATATATCTATTATAATATGCATCATTACTCACAGATATCATACAGAGTTTTATTGGTTATTTACAGACTAACTTTATTAGTACTATTATACAACTACCATTTTATCTCTCGTCACTTGTTGTTAAAAACGCATTTCCCTCTCGTCATACTTCCAAGCAATCTGTCCACCTATCTCCCTCATTCTATTCCCCATATCAAACAACTCTTCGCCAAAGTGGCGGAGTTCGGACATGTTTTCAGTACTCATGGGTGGATTAGGTAATGGTTCTGGATCGAATTGTGGAAGAAAAGAGTAAGGATCGTTGACAATATTTTGGAATTGCCAATCGTTTGTCCACCATTCGTCCATTCCTATGGGTTGGGAGTGGACTATTGGGTCTGGAATTGCTGCTGGTTCCCAATTCATAGGGAATTGGTTTTCAATAGGATAGGTAAAAAGATTTGTCTGGACAGGCTGAATCGTCTCACAGTTTTCCAACAGAAAATCTATTTCTTCTTGAAAAGTTCTTTCCTGGTTTGGATTGGAACTCTCTCCAATTTCTCTCTGAACTGGTATAGACCCTTGCCCAACTTCCATTATTACTTCTTTAGTAATCTCTTCCATCGGTATTTCTATCTCCTTATCCTTCTTTTTGTCTCCAGTTTCCATTTCCTGTAATTCAGAACTCTCTCCAATTACAATTTCTTTTCCCTTCTTCAAAGGATTATTTATTTTGGGCAGTTTCTTCGCTGGCTTCTTCTTACGGATTTTCCTCCATCCTACATAAGTTCTTTTCTTTTGTTTCGGCTTGCTCAAAGGTGGAACCTTGAATTCTACTGGTTGTTCAATATCGGGATAGTAGCTAGTATATTCTTTGGAAGCTTCGACAGTTACGGGATACAGATTAAGATTCTGAAAATCTTCGGATAGCCCACTCATGCTGATGTAGCATATATGCAAATTGCATAAAATACTGAGTTAAAATAAATAACTTTGTAATTTATTACATACTGTGTGCTAGTTGATTATAAAGATAACTAATAAACATACTCAGGTTTCAGATTTTATTTATCACACAAAGTTTCTAGATTTATGAGAGTAGGGTGCTAAACTTTTAAAGATTTATATTTTCTGCTACAGTGGCTAGCATATATAAATTTGCCCATTTCTCATCTAGTTTATCTTCCCAAGGTGATTTATCAATTAATTCCTGGGTTTCCCGTTTAATCTTCTTTTGTCGAATTTGCTCTTTACTTTTCTTAATAATCATCTCCCTCCTTTGAGGAGAAAGTGATTCCTCGTATTGTGCCTTTCGCACGAATATTCCTTCTTCAGGAATTTCAGTCTGATTCGAGGATTTGGTTCGGGATGAACTTCCCTTCTCATTAGATGATGTCTCTAATTTAAGATAGATGCTTGACAGCTTTTTCTTACCCATACTGTAACTAACAAATAATCAAATAATCAGTTAATAATACAAATAATCACATAATAGTAATCAGGAAAAATTAAGTATTTTTAAATACTTAATTAGCTTAACTCAGTGGCTCTGATACCACCTTTTTCTGTCACGGCCCCCGACCCGGTTTGACCCGTTTCAGGAGCCGCGGGACAGAAATACTGCGGTATTGATTTAATTGAGTTTAACAGCGGAAACAGGATCGCTTAAAGCTAAAATTTTTCCCCGATTATTTATTTCACAATTCGGGATAAAACCCCGATAATTTACAATATTATATTTTTACTATAAAAGTGTGATATTACAAAATCATTTATTTATTTTATATTGAGCCACTAATTTAAGCTTGTAATGCTTTCCCAGCACTTTTCCTGAATTACAGCAAATCACCTGAAACATGTTTGAAAAAGGTTTTGTCAGCGGGAAATACTGAGTGAATCATTCTATTTACTAAAATGACTCATTTGTTATAATATACAGTATTAAGAGCGATTACAATGTTTCTGATATCAAGCCAACTACCCACGGTACTTGCCTCTCGACCCATTGGCCCATTCGTCCAATGGTGTCTGTGACTATGGTCATATCCCCCATTGGCTGCCCCAATGGTGACGATTATCAAGTAATGTATACAAAACCCCACATACCGGCTGTAACTTGGTGATTACAAAGACTTAATCTCTGTAATTATAACTTTGAAAATAACATGATTTTGTAAATAGATTTGATAAAAAGAGAGAATGACTCACATTGCTGATTTAATATGGTCAGAGTCTAATCTATGATTTAGCCTTTGTTAACCTAATATAAATACAATGCACACAAAACTGGGTTAGTAATCAATCCAGCAATTACGATAATTTATGAGATCAAATTATCATAATAAATGTCAAAATGCAATACTTTGTCCATCGAATTAACGATGATCCGTTGAATTAACAACGAATGACAATGTATAATACTTTACCCATCGAATTAACGATGATCCGTTGAATTAACAACGAACGATAAAGTATAATACTTTACCTATCGAATTAACGACAATCCGTCAAATTAATGACGAACGATAAAGTATAACCCTAATGTGGGCGGCATTTAAACATGCATTGGATATCTTGATCGTCGGATAAATGAATCGTAGCAGCGATTGTGCTAATACTCGGTATTGTGGCAGAATTTCGAGACCCGTGTGTGTTTGTGGGGTAATTCTAACGTAACTCAGTGAATATTTCGAATTTGTACGTCGTTTCAGTACCAGAATTCAAGTCCCAAACCCCACTATTTATAGGTGAAATTTTACCCTCAGGCGGCCCGCGTAAGAATACGCTTAACCTGAAGCGGGCCGCGTGAGACCTATTTTTAGCTATAGGGTTGCCACGGTTGGCACTAGCCTTGCTGAATCGACAGTTTTCGATAATTCCTTGTTACCAACGTTTTATATGGATAATCGTCAATAGGGTTTAACCCCCCCCTGAGTTTTAGGGGCCCTAATCCTGATTCTGAAAATTATGAAAATTTTAGGGTTTGTTCAGAATTACTTGGGTCTCTCAATTAGGGTTTCCTTTTGGACTAATTATTTTAATAAGTATGACTTTTGATGAGAGTTGTTACAGTAACCGATGGCAATCCTTCCCCTTTGGTGTCCTCTCCCCTCTTGGTCCTAAACACACTCTGTGCATCTTATATTCGGGTAAGTATCATACTATTATTTGATTCAACACATGGTAGTGATCACACTTGATGATTTACGTGAATGTTATGATTATGATGATGATCCATGATTAATAGAGAACATGCTAAATATTGTTGAGATTTTACGAATAGTAATCATATTATTATTTGATTCAATCAGTGAAGTGGGGCTATGTGGTTGCAAAGTGAAATCATTGTTGAGACAATAATATTAATTGTGAAATCAGAATTTAGGGATAATGAGAATTCAATGATAAAAGTGTGCATTTGATCTGATTTGAGTTCGATAATATTGTTGATTGTGATAATTCTTGTGATCGATGCTTGTTAGGAATCATAATTAGAATGGTCTTGATAGTATGAATGTAATCGAGGGTTGTGTGTTGATCATATGAGGCATGTTTTGAACGATTGAATTGCTAAATGTGATGATTATGAATTATGATCAGATCTAATGTTGATAGTGTATTGTTATTCGGTAAATTTTTATTCGGGTTTAGAAATCTAACATGCTATTTGATTCGAAAGGAATATTGTTATGATAATGATTGTTGTTTGCGAAAATGATGGGAATTAACTGATATAATTGTGAAACTGACTAACCACAATTAAGGGAAGTGTAACTGAAAAGAAAGGGGGGTAGTCGCACAAGAAGGGTGTAGTCGCAAAAGAACTCTTGGATCGCACAACTGTTTCCTGACATCTACTCTTTGGGCCGGGTTATTTTTGGATCGCACAAGAACACTGAATCGCACAACACATCATCGGGTTAGTCATGTTGGGTCGTAGGCTATTGGGCTGGGAACTTAAATTAATCGCACACTAATATGGGCCGTGGAAAGTTGTGGGTTGGGCCAGTCATGAATCTCACAAATACAACATGTCGCACATTTGAATGTTTAATGGTTTGAACTGTTAAATTGGTTACCTGTGATGTGAACTTTACACAGGACTCGAATACTTGTTACATGCGATTATGGACTGTGTGTTACATGATCTCTTGTTACGACCTACCTAATGATATGTGATTTATGTGTACACTGCATATGTATTTTATATGAAAAATATGTGAATTATGTGTATACGAAACTGACAATCTTTGGTAACCACGGTAGGGTTTGGTTGACCAACTTGGAATGGGTAATGTAAAGTAACATACCGAGCAATCTAAGGTGAGTTCACTTCTCTTGAGCATGCGTCCCGGTGGGTGGGACAATCAAATGGGTATTCCTGAGAGGAATTAGTCTTTTGGGTAAAAACTGGGATGTTGGATAATACACTCATTTCCTATCACCTTAAGTCCCATCTTCTACCGAATAGTTACCTGAGAGGTAACGGGGTATTAGTTGATAGCGCTATTAGGCTTGGCAACCTCACACCGTACTTGAGAGGACGGGCGTGAACTAATGACCTTAATCATGACCAATGCTTTGATAGGGGGCATTGGGGACGGGCAAAACAATCTGAAGCCATCTTGTATGGTATCGAGTTATTATCAACATTGTTTTCGGAATTGTTATTAAACTGCATTGGGCAACTAAATATTTTACAAAAACTGTGAACTCGCCAACGTTTTGCTGATACACTTGTTTGCATGCTCGCAGGTTATAGATTTGTGTGGATGTGGAACTTGCCGTCTGGGAAGCTGGAGTGGTCATGGATCGAGAAACATGGACACACGAGACAAGTCTAGTTAATTTAATACACTTGGTTTATGAAATACATAACTGATGATTCATCCTTCCGCTGAAAATGTTGAGTTATACTTTTTGTAATGTAACACTTTATTTTAAATGAATGAAGGTTTTTATTTAAAATCTTGTATGAGTTCAATATGGTTGGTGGCTAGATCCTGGTACATCACACGCCTCGCGGAGGTTTCCACTTGGGGTATTTTTGGGGGTGTGACAACCATATCCACCTGGATCATGCTACAACTGTGGTGATCTTACTCACTATCGGAACAATTTCCCAAAACTTGTTAATGCAAATCCAGCACGTGGACGAGTATTTAACATAAACAAGGCAAATGCAAATGAAAATATAGCAGTGAGAAATTAAACTTTTCTATTTTCCTTATTATTATTTCCGAGCATATTTCAAGTCCCCTATGCTTTAACATCTTTATAGAGCCTTGAAAATGGGTTAACGAGGGTTAAACGCGTCGAAAACTAGCTTAAATGTTTGCAGGGACTAGAACTGTCAATACAGAAAGTCAGTTGCATAGCCTCGGGTCGCGCGACACCATGGGGGCTGTCTCTGTCGTGTCACGCGACCCTCTTGTGTCAACAGAAAGCTGATTACCGGCTCTTATCTGGTTGCAACGTGTATTGTTTGATGGTTTTCATTGTTTGGAGGCCAAGTATAGTATTCTCCAAGGCTTTTAACAAGAAGCACACACTTGTATGGATAGGATTAATCCTTCGTGATCACACATACACATGTCAAGATACTACAAGTTTAAGAATACTATAAATACCCACCTCCATTCCATTCATTCATGCTCATTTCCTTTCTTCTTCACTCATAACTCAAAGTTGGAGTTGCTACCACTTGTGGATGCCTCCTATCTGAGCTTTCTAGTTCATTTTTCATCCTAGAACACTTGTAAGTGTTCTTCCTAGTCTTGTTTAGTTATTTTTAGCTATTTCAAGCTAAAAGTCAAACAGTGTTTGACTTTTGGCTTTCACCATGAATTGGTCAAGACAAAGTTCAATTGAACTTTTCAACGTGATCGTAATCACGATGGTTATAGTCCTTTGCGACTATACCTACTGATTACCACGTTGATTAGTCGAAGTGACGAGTCAAAGTTTCGGTCAAAATGCACGATTATGTGCATTTTGCGATGGAACTATTTTCAGGTATCAAAACACTTTGTTTTGATATCAAATCAGTTTTCTGACTTAGTTAAACATGTTTTAACATGTTTAACTCGTCACTTCTAGTTTATTGCCTGTTTAGGGTCGTAAGTCAAGCGGTCTCGACAACCGCTTAGACTTTCGAACCCGACCCGTTTGGTCGTTCATTAGGATCTGACAAAACATATATTGTGACCATAGTTGTATAGGGAATAACCTTCCGAGGTTATACCTTATGGTCACTTCGTTTGTTTAGTTGTATGATAGGTAGTTTATATGCATTAGGAAACTGACCAAAATGCTCTTTTTGCTCATAAATTCAATTTAAGCATATGTAAACTAAATTTTGACACTTAAACTGATATTGCAACATTATTAAACGTGTTTAGGCATATAATACTTATCATAGGACTAGTTTGACCATCCGAATGCACATTTGCGCAAATGACTCGTTAAAGTAGCGTAAACTATCTTAACGGGTCATAACGGGTCAAAAGCACTTACGATTCATTCCAAATCAGAATGTAGACTTTGTTACACCATTTCATATGAATTCCAACACTCATTTGGTTTAAAAGACCTCATGAACTCAGGGCACAGGAAAGGGAATTCGATGATCTTAAACAAGATAGCGGTGAGCATCGAGCCTACACTGACCGTTATGAGGAACTAAGTCTGTTATGTCCTACCATGGTTACGCCTTTGGATAAGGCAATTGAAAAGTACATTGATGGCCTCCCTGACCCAGTTCAGGACATTGTTACCGGTAGCACCCCTACCACAGTTAGACAGGCCATTGAGCTATCCGCTACCCTGACTGAATCATAGATTAGGAAGGGTTAACTTTTTTGAAAAGGCGATAAGAAACCATTGGACAAGACTACACAAGAAAAATCAAAGGATAACAAGACTGAATCCTCCAAGAAGTCAAAGAAGTGTAACGCTTCACAGAACTTCACGGTAGTTGCTCACAACAATCAAACTGCCCCTAACCAACCAGCACAGCCTAATGCTAGGAAAACCTATGCTGGCACTACACCTTTGTGCAACAAATACAATCATCTGAATCAAACACCGTGTCACAAATGTACCCACTGTGGGCGATTGGGACATTTGGTCAATGCAAGCCATTTTGCTACCCAAAACCAAACTGTTGCAAATCATGCTGCTGCTCAAGCACCATATCCACCTGGATCGTGCTACAACTGTGGTGATCTTACTCACTATCAGAACAATTGCCCAAAACTTGTAAATGCAAATCCAGCACGTGGACGAGTATTTAACATAAACGAGGCAAATGCAAATGACAATGCAGTAGTGAACAATTAAACTTTTGTATTTTCCTTATTATTATCTATGACACTTGAAACATTTCAGTTGGTACATAAATAAATTGTTATTTCAATTTTATTTATGAAACCAATGCGATTGCGTGTATGTGTGACATACCCCTACAATACCGACACCAAGGAACCATATTCCTTGTAAATCAAACTACTCTCGTAGTTTCATCCATGATCGCTCATGATCACAACACAACTCCTAAGTACTCATTTCTTCTAAGAAAGAAAGTACAAGGTACAAGTTACAAACTCTTAAACTGATACTCGAAGTATCACTTTAAATCCTTGAATGAATATCTAAAGGTACTTTCATAAGTCCTTAATTGGTCTTATGCTATGTGACTATGTACACGATTATCACGAACATTTTTGCTTCATGTGTTGACTTAGCATGCCTAGCACATTGATTTCAAGGATCCTTTTTGCTTCATATGTTGACTTAACATATCTAGCACCTTGATTTCATGAACACTTTACTTCGTATGTACACTTAGCATACCCAGTACATGGATTTCAAAACATTTTCACCACACAAATTCCAAATCCTTATAGGATCTTCCTATCTACATAGTTAGATCCTTGTGGATGATTAAAGCGCAAAATCAAAGTCCTTAATTGGATTCTTTGTGTACTTTAATACATATGTTACGATTCAATGAGGCCAAACCAAATCCTTATAAGATCTTCCTATCTTCATAGTTAGATTCTTGAGGATGTTTAAAGTACTAACTGAACTCCTTGATTGGATTCCTGGTGTACTTTAAATACGTATGTACAAATTGACAACAAGTTGATAACAAGTTGATGACCAAGTTGACGATTATGTGATTATGTGTATATGTGTTTAGTTGCTTCAAATGCTCGCTATCCAAATCCTTGTAGAATCTTCCATATTTTCATATGTTAGATTCTGAGAAGGATATCCAAAGTACTATCTTAAATCCTTAAGGGGCTTTTCTATGCAAATAGTCAGACCCTTGGATTCCAAAGTGCTATTCCAAAACTATTATATGATTCAAAGTTAAATAGACCCTTTGGTGGTCTATTTAAAGAGATCGTATGTTGATCTTGTTAAAGAGATCATGTGTTGATCTAGTTAAAGAGATCGTTCGTTGATCTAGTTAAAGAGACCCTTTGGTGGTCGAGTCAAGTCATTACATGTTTGTTCGATTGATTTTCCCCTACACATCATAAAATGAACTGTGCGGACTGTGCAAGGAATTACATAATTGTGGATGCATACATAATTATGGAATTTAGTGCACAGAAACCACAACAAGTTTTGTCATGTGTTAAGACCTATAGTGATGAGAATAACGAAACGGGAACAATGTAAAAAGGGCATGGTGGATACGCCGCTGGTACTTCATATATATAAGTGTTCCTTATTACATTGCGAGCGTAGCGTTATTTAAGTTACTAGAAGTCCTGGACCATGACCAGTGTTGTTTTATGTTATACTCTCCGACTCCAATTTCGAGCACACACAAGTTTCCTATAATAGTCTTCATAGGAAACATTCTCTCTATCGGTTGTTCGAAACTCCAACTCCTTGTCGAAATCACACGCTCTCCATATTTTACTACAACAAGGACATCATTTTGACAATTAAATAACACTCTTGATGTTCGGTACAGTCATACACCAACCTATTGGAATGGAGTTTAAGTCTTCGTATCTGAACTCTTCCCTATAAGCAACAGACGAGTACGAATAACAAAGTTCGCTGGAAATCCAGACGTGGCCCAGAGTTTTACTTACGGAACGAAGGATTTATTTGAAAGCGAATCATCCACATATGTTCCTACAAGTTTCCTCTAAATTAAATTTCAGGACAAAATTTCCTAAATTAGGGGAGACTGTGACAGTTGTGCCTTTACAACCATCATACAATTACGAATCCAATTAAATCTTGTATTTCATTCCCGGGATTTGTATAATAAAATGTGACAATTTCACATATCAAGTTTTGTATGAATTCGACCTCTCGAGAAGCTTTTCTGGAAGTTTTACGTAAACTATTATGCAAATGTAATCAGTTTAATGCAAGGTACACTCCGGAATAGTGAAATAAGCTAATCATACCCCAAATATCCTTTACATAACTTTGAAATAATTTTTGAAGAGTTTGGTATGTCAAAAACAAGTTTATTCAATCACAAGGACTATTTGCGACAAACTACAAAAGTCTGCCAATTCGCATAGCAACGTACACTCCGGAACAAGGTCATAAGCTAAACATACCCTAAATACCCTTTACATAGCTTATAAATAAGTTTTGAGGGGGTTCGGTATGCGAAAATACGCTTATTTGACATCAGGGGCTAAAAGCATCAAAACTGCGAAAGTATGCAAATTCGTGCATATCTTGCGTTCTGACCATATCCGGACATCCAAAAATTTTTGAAATCACTAAAATATTGTATTTTAGTGATGGGAATGCAAAAAATACCATTCGTCACGTGATTTGGATCGTTTTCGCGTTCGTTCGGGTTTCGTCGTAATTAACCGAAAAACGCGATCGTACGACCAAACGAACTGACATCCACAATATTTCCAAGCATATTTCAAGTCCCCTATGCTTTAACATCCTTGTAGAGCCTTGAAAATGGGTTAACGAGGGTTAAACGCATCGAAAACTCGCTTAAATGTGTGCAGGGACAAGAACTATCAAAAAAGAAAGTCTGTTACATAGCCTCGCGACACCATGTGGGGTGTCTCTATCGCGTCACGCGACCCCCTTGTGTCGACAGAAAGCTGATTACCAGCTCTTAGCTGGTTGCACCATGTATTGTTTGATGGTTTTCATTGTTTGGAGTCCAAGTATAGTATTCTCCAAAGCTTTTAACAAGAACCACACACTTGTATAGATAGGATTAATCCTTGGTGATCACACTTACGCATGTCAAGATCCTACAAGTTCAAGAATACTATAAATACCCACCTCCATTCCATTCATTCCTTGCTAATTTCCTTTCTTCTTCACTCATAACTCAAAGTTGGAGTTGCTACCACTTATGGATGCCTCCCCTCTGAGTTTTCTAGTTCATTTTTCATCATAGAACACTTGTAAGTGTTTTTCCTAGTCTTGTTTAGTTATTTTTAGCTATTTCAAGCTAAAAGTCAAACAGTGTTTGACTTTTGGCTTTGACCATGAATTGGTCAAGACAAAGTTCAATTGAACTTTGCAACATGATCGTAATCACGATGGTTATAGTCCCTTTCGACTATACCTACTGATTACGACGTTGACTAGTCTAAGTGACGAGTCAAAGTTTCGGTCAAAATGCACGATTATGTGCATTTTGCGACGGAACTATTTTCGGGTATCAAAACACTTTGTTTTGATATCAAATCAGTTTTTTAACTTAGTTAAACATGTTTTAACATGTTTAACTCGTCACTTCTAGTTTAGTGCTTGTTTAGGGTCGTAAGTCAAGCGGTCTTGACAACCGCTTAGTTTGATATGCTATTTTCAAACCAAATCATAATTTCATATGCTATTTTCAATCCAATGTATAGTTTGATATACTACCGATTATGTTATTTCCAAAATCAAAGCATAGTTTAATATGTTGTTTTCAAACCAAAGTATAATTTGATATACTACCGATGCTTTCATTCCTAAACCAAAGTATACTTTTGATATACTACTAAATCTATTATTTCAAAACTAAAGTATATTTTGATATACTACTTACTCTATTATTTCAAAACTAAAGTATATTTTGATATACTACTTATCCTATTATTTCAAAACCAAAGTATATTTTGTATATACTACAAACCTTTTTATCAAAATAAAGCATTTTGGATACAAAAATTTTAATAAGGATTCATGGCTATTTTTGTAAACATAAAATATTTTTCTTATGTTATCCAAAGCCATGAATCTAATTCACCAAACTTATGTTACTCACAAACATTTTTACGTTGACGTTTTATTTTCACATATGTTTCAGGTTCTATTATGTGACAACTGTTGATTGTTTGCTTCACATAGGATGGACGCGGACTTTAGTGACTTAAAACTTGAAAGACAATTGTTTTATTTATTGGTTTATATAAAAAAACGAGTTAATTAACGAAATAAAACAAAACTTCAAATACCATGTGTTGTGAAACAATGATTATGTGACATGACTTCCTGACGTTTCCGTCGCGGTTTGTTGTATTACGCAGTCGGGGTGTTACAACAACACTTAACATATCATCATAGACATATTCTAAATCACATAACACATTTTAACACATAAGGTTCACCCATGAACAACCCATTCTAGTGTACATTGAAAAACGCGTATTTTAGTGATTCGGTAACGTTTTTGGGCGTTCAAAGGTACGTATGACTAACCAAACACTAAGGATACTTAATATAAGTTAAAATACTTATATTTATATAAAAAATATCAGTTTACTTACTGATCTAAAATAGTTTTATAAAAATCATCTGAAAAGTCGATTTTTAACCGTTTTACCCCATAGTTTTGCATCAAACGTTACTATAACCATCCAAAATCGTAACGACTTAATATTTTAACATATTGCATGTTATTTACTGAATAAAATGGTGCTCATACTCATGATAACTCAGATTTCATGCAAACCACATAAATCATAAAAGTTTCACCCATTTTACCACTTTTCAAGCTTCATGTACCACATGCAAAGCTATCTAACCTATGACAAAGTTTCCTATCATTATAACACTTAAAATAATAATATTTTTAATGTTCATAATCAGATTCATGTTGGGTTTTTCACATGTTTATCAAAGTATTTTATCCATATAAAATAAAAACGCAGCGGAAAATATTATTTAAAACATGTTTACTATCAAGATATAAAACCCATTTTATATGTAAAACCCAATCCCGGATCCATATACGAAGATGCATGCTATCAAAATAAAACACAACCATAGAGTGTTTAGAATACTACCTTCCAAGGAGTAAAGGACATAAAGATGATGATGCTTCTTGAACGGTTGCCTTCAAGTGTAGAAGACCTCAAGCTTGTATACCCCAAGCCTTCCAACAAACACCTTGTGTTTAGCTAGGATTTCTACACTTATGAACTCACTAGAATTCCCTCTAGAAAACCACCATATGGCTGAAATATTAGAAGGACTATATTGAGTTCTTGCACTTGATTTTCATACTTGAAAAACCCCTTCTTGATCAACCAAACATGACTCGATTTTAGAGAGTAAATTCAAGTCTTACACTTGAAAATGATCTCCAAAACTTGCACTATCTTGGCCGAAAATGAGAGCATGATCTCTAGAGTTTTTCATGTTCTTCTACTTATTAATTTGTCATACAAATTAATATATATCAAGTGAGAGAAATGGCCTCCCAATTTGACCAATGCATGAACATCTAACACATGCAAATGCATGCATCCCTATTGGACCAAAATGGTTTAGGGAAGACCACCCAATCAAATGCCATATAACATGTAAGATGTGCATGTAACTTGATTGGTGGAAAATCTTTAGGGAAGAACAAAAGGGGGGGGGGGGGGCGGCCCACTCTTTACTTTATAAAAAAATAATAATTTCTTTTATAAAATTTATAAGTCTTATGTATATTTTATAACTTTTATAAAATATAACAACATATGTTATAAGACTTATACAACTTTTATTATGTTATTTAACCCATTAAATAACAAAATAAAATATTCTCTCAAAATAAATTATCCATATAATTTATTGGTTTGTTAAGTGCAATTATTTAGAAAACCAATTTCTAAATACTCTAAGTGTTAATATTTATTTGTTTGATCATATCACAAATAAATATTATAAGTGTTTGTCTAGCTTGTATTTGGGTATGACTCGACTTGGATCATAACGTACTAGCCACATCAATTTAATATGTGTCTTGGGCATACAGAGTCCAACAATCTCCCACTTGCACAAGATACATAGAAAATTGATGCAAGTAGTAAATGACGCCTAACTACGGTTTACTACCCCTAATACGTATGACTATATGTCCCATTCAATCACATCATCCCCTTCAAGTCCTTTACTTGAAAATGATTTAGGTGAATCTATCATTTATCCTTTCGTTACAGATGTCATGTCAAATCCAGAGACACAGAGTGATCACTCTCTGTTGATTTAACTTTAGCAGGCCTTAGACATCTTACTCTCAACGAATAAGAGGAACAAATCCCTTCTTGACTACATACGTCTCTCACAATCACCTTGTACCACACCTGAGCTTAGCCTTATGTACTGTCATATTACTAACAGCGAAGAAAAAGTCAAGGTACAATATTTGGTGAATATCAAGACCCAATATGTATCTCAGGTCAGAGGATACTATGATATTCTCCTTTACTCAAATTTACTTATGATCAATCACAAATGATTCCATGCAGTAATATTCGAGAGCGAGTCAGTCCAATATTTGTATCCCACAAATATCTATGAACTTTGGCAGCAACGCCTTGCTCTATATTCATACTTCATGAATATCCACCAATCCAAGTTCATAATAGTCTTACATTCATATTTGTTCCCACAAGTATGATCGACTACGGACATTTAGAATAAGTAACTTATTCACGGATTTAAACATGCTAAAATGGAACATAACTCAACATACCATAAAGAGTTATAATAACAATTGTTCCAATATCCAAATACAAAATAGATCAAATCTAATCACTAGAATATCGAAGTCCTAAGGCACAAGTATGACCCTTTCATGCTTTGCCCATTCAAGGAGCTTCGTGAGTGGATCCGCAATATTTTGATCAGTGTGAACTTTGCGAATACGTATCTTTCCTTTTTTCAACTTCATCCCTTATGTAGTTGAAACTCCGCTCGATGTGCCCAGTCTTTTGATGTACACGAGGTTCCGTGATTTATGCAATCACACCATCGTTATCACAAAGATTACTAGGGGTCCTGAATGGTAGGGACTACCCCTAGATTGGCAATAATTCAAGTGGCAGATCCACATGAATCATCTCGATCAATGAAGCGGCGATGTATTCTGATTCTGTAGTGGACAACGCTACCCTAATTGTGATTGAGAACCATCTCGATTAGTTTGGAAACTCGTATCCTTGTAACCCTTTACAACGAATTCTTTTCACCAGATCTATATATTAGAAATATATCCTTAGTCCTTCTGAGGTATTTCAATATATTTATATTTTAACAGTCACCCAATGACCGTTATTCGCTGGTATCTTCTTGTCATGCTTAAAGCGCATAACTTGTTCAGTCTAGTGCATATCATTACATATATAATGAATCCTATAGCTGACGCATATGGGATTCCTTTCATTCTTTCCTGCTCATCCTTTGAGCTTGGACATTGAAACGCACTCAATATTGTCCCCTCTTGAATAGGCAACAAACCTTTCATAGAGTTCACTATCTTGAACCTTTTCAAGAATTTGTCATTGTATGCACTTTGGTATAAACCTATCAAGCGCCTTGATCTATCCCTATAGATCTTTATTCCAAAATATAGGCGACTTCACCAAAATCCTTAATGGAAGAACAACTTCCAAGCTAGGTTTTTACACCTTCCAAGGTTTGGAATGTTATTTCCAAATAGTAGAATGTCATCGACATACAATACTAAGAAAGTAATAATGCTCCCACTAGCTTTCTTATACACACAAGCTTCATCGACGTTCTAGATGAATCAAAATTCCCAATTTCTTCATCAAAACGGTGATTCCAACTTCTCGATGCTTGTTTCAATCCACAGATTGATTTCTTTAACTTGCATACTTTGTTAGGATGTTTTGGATCGACAAAACCTTCAGGCTGAACCATATAGACATCTTCTTCAAGATATGTATTAAGGAAAGCCGTTTTGACATCCATTTGCCAAATCTCATAATCATATTATGCAGGTATGGTAAATAATATCCTTATTGACTTTAGCATCGCCACAGGAGAAAAGGTCTCATCATAATCAACCCCTTAAGTTTGATTGAAACCTTTTGCTACAAGTATCGCTTAATAAGTATCCAAGTTTCCATGCATATCTTTTCTTCCTGAAAACCCATTTATTTCCAACTACTTTGGAGTTAAGAGGTAGCACACCCAATTCCTATACTTGGTTGTCATACATGGATTGCATCTCTACGTTCATGGTTTCAAGCCATTTGTCATAATCGGATTTTGACATTGCATCATGGTATGTGGTAGGTTCACACGAATCTACCATGTAGCATCCATCCATGAAAAATCCATATCTTTCAGGTGGACTACTAATTCTACCAGATCTGCGAACGCTTT
>JARYGA010000621.1:0-29878 GCA_030545235.1 Helianthus tuberosus
GATTTCAAGGCCATTTCAAGGAAGAATAAGCTTATTTCCACCAAAAATCTCATCGTCCAAAACCCATTTCAATCTTGAAAGGTATAAAAATCTTGTTTCTTTTAAACATTCTGGATGATGATGATGATGATGAGCCTGATTCTCGGTTGTTTGGATTTTCACTATTCTTTAAATCAAACCAAACTAATAATTTTTATAAAAATAAAGATATGAACATATGAAAATGAGATGTTTGCCGAAAATTTTGAATATATGTAGTTGTTTGTATTTTGAGTTTTATTTGATAAGATGCTTGAAAGATGATTTCTTGAATAAACGAGGTTAAATGTTTATGTGTTAGATGATTAAAGAATGAATGAAACTTGGTTTTTGACTTAAAATAAAATGAGTATCAATATGTACATATGGCCGAAAATAATAAGTCTTGTATGTGAGATTTCAAGTTGATACATGTTCTTGATTTTTAGAGTTTAATGCATATGTGGTGTTTTAGTTATGATGGATGAATGATTGAACAAGATGTGGTTTTAAATATGTCATAGGTTATCATAAATGAAAGAATGAAGTCTTAATGATCTTGAATATCATTATGACATAAATGTGCTTAAAACACTTGTACTTAAACTTGTAGGATGCTTAATGATCATCATGAAAAGGGAAATTGTTATGATATGTTAAACATCAACCAAATCAGTAAATAACCATGTTAAACAAAGTTATTTAAAGTATTTTAAAGTTATAAAAATTATGTCATAACTTGGTAGCTTTGCATGTTGTACTTTAGGCTTGAAAAGTAGTAAATCGGGTGCTATTTGCATGATTTTTGTGCTTCTTATAAGACCTGAATATATGTGGTTAAAAATTTATTTTAATTAGTAGGTAACATGTATTATGCTAAAATATCAAGTCTTGATGATTTGGGATGGTTACGGTAAAGTTCGGTACGAAACTATGCGTTAAAAACGGTAAAAATCGGCTTTTTAAGTGATTTTTTTATAAAATTGTTCTAAATCTGATTTGAGAGTGATTTCATATGATAAATATAAGTATTTTAACTTATATTAAAATAGTTTGGTTTTTGGTTGGTCATGCGTGACTTCCGACGCCCAAAAACGACACCGAAACGGTAAATAACGCATATTTTAACGTACGTGAAAACGGGATGTTCAAAGGATGAACTTTGTGTGTTTTAATTGATATGTGAATTATGAGTATTTATATGGTTTTTTACTAAGTGAATTCATGATGATATAAAATAATGATAACTTTGGACGTTTGTGCGGTAAAAACGGTAAACTAGATCAGAAATCGCATTATGTGTGAAATTTTGTGATTTATATGAAAAATATGTTTAACACAAATTAATAATTATTTTAAATATATTAAGTGTTTTAAACATGATATATATATATATATATATATATATATATATATATGTTTGAAATATTTTGGCGTCTGAATTTTGATGAATATTCTATGAATATATTAATATACGTATATATGTATTTATGTCGAATATGGCCATACTTATGCATATATGTTACAAAGCTCAACTCGTAGACATATATTGCGAATAAGTAGACATGATAAAGATTCACCAACAAAATCGTTCGAATCGCGAAAGCCTTAATATATATATATATATATATATATATGTATATGGAATTATATATATAAATACCAACATAATTTAATGTAAAGACTTTTCTTAAAAATCTTCAAAAATATGTGAAAATCCTATGTGACAGAGAAACTTGATTGTTTTTAGAACAATTAGTTAATAGATTATTTCTATCTAAATTAGGATATGTGGATTTGATCCAAGGGATTGTGATAATTTAAAAACGCACCCAAAGGTGAGTGTCACAAAACCCAACTTTTTACTGTTTTCTTAACTGTTTTCGGGGTATAGAACACGTCTTTAAAAAGAATGAATATATGTTTTCATATAAAACATGATTTCAAATAAATATATTTTAGTGAGAATTCACCAAAACGTCATTTTACTATCTTATTTAATGTTTTCAGAGAAAAACATGTCGTTAAAAGCAAAGTATATGTTTTCATGTAAAATATGCTTTTAAATTATATAAAAATGTATTTTCATTGAGAATACGATTTTTAGAGTATCATAATATGTTATGAACTCAAGAAGATTTTTAACTTAAACTGTTTTCGGGATAAACGAGTTTAAAAATATATTACACTATTCTTGGGGAGGAAACTAGGGAAAATAAACAAAGTTAGGGGTATAACGATCGTGAAATAAAATAATTTTTGGTCAGTACAAGTTCGACCCAGTCTCCGCGAGAATACTGCAACTTTTACAACCTCCGATATTAAATTGTTATTCAGTAGGTTTTATATAAATGTTGTTGTTGAGGACAGGCATTAGATGCATCATAGCCGTTTTAATCACTTAAGTCATATACGCGTTGAATCGTTAATAGATCTTTTGGGTTGACACCCCGTCGTGATCGGTCGCTCCGATCTATATAGCGATGAATTTGCATTCTTGAGTTGTCTAGTATGTATTAATCCCTCGATCTTTTTATATAGCTCGTACCGTCTTGCAAACTTACGAAATCATAATAAAAAATTTAATTTCATTTAATCAAAGTCATAAGTATAAGTTTCCATCCGAAACGGGCTTGCGGAGCTATTTCGGATGAAACCTTCCATGACAATATAATATGAAATAGGGATTTATTCCAAGATTTCAAATCATATTACAATAACATTTTATATGAAATAGGGATTTATTCCAAGATTTCAAATCATATCACAATGACATTATTTCTTTTTAAAATGAATGTCTTATCTTAAACTCATGAAAATATTTTTAAATATGTAAATATTTACAGACCATTAAAGGGTTAAATAAGGAAGTTTTTCCCTTAAACGAAACATTACAAGAAGAATTATATGTGAACTCACCCTCCTTTGTGTTGACACTTGATTTTAACATGTTCTACAGGTACATAAGTTCGGTTTCGGAGAATTTTAGCTAGTGATGTCATGTGGTAGTATGATGCTTCTGTAACAAAAACTATGTTGGACACTTTTTAAACTATGGGACCATGTTTGTAATAAGACCCCTAAGGGTCAAACTATGACTTACTTGTGACGATGTGGTAAATTTAAAAAGTATGTTTTAAAAATAACAAAATGTCCAAACCAACTAAAGCATCGACCACTAAGACTTATATGGGTACCAACCTCCGTCACCGTCACGTTTGTATTTCCACTGCGACATTTTTGGGATGTGACATGACGTGCGTGCGACTATACATATTTATATAATGAACTTTACACACGAACTGGGTTTTAATATTTATAAAAATGGTTTATACCTTAACATTAAAACATACACAAAAGGACAAGTGTATCCCATCATATATGTAGCAAAGTATCGGTAAGAGCCAGATATCGATCCATGGAACACGGGGGAATTGAGTACTAAATCTTTGTCATTAATTTACCAGATAAGAAGATATGTGAATGGTTGTTTAACTAAATTTATCTAAAACTATATCTAAAACATATTAGACTCCAAATATGAAAATATATTATCTTGTCTCACAAACAGCCTAAACATGTCATCTACATCATATATGTCACAAAAGCACTTGATCAGTTTTCCAATTTCAAGACAGTTAGTCATCCGCTAGGAGTTTTCTAACATGATTCTTCGGAAAGTTAACGCGATAAACACACATTAACCACCTAAACTCATTCTTTAATGAGCTATTGATATGTATTCATGTGAACCTTTAAAGATAGATTAGTTATCCGCTAGGAGTTTTCTAACCTCACTTATCAAAGAAAGCAATACCGATGGTTACAATACAGCCACGAGGATAAGAATTTAAGTAGATTATATAACAAAATATTTCATCTTACAAGTCTTGATCACAAATCTACCATGTTAGCAATTTCATACCAAAACTACTAAACAAAGATCATAAACCACGTCAAGAACATGTAACAACACCATATAATTCGTTAGAACGCTTACGTGCAAGAAAGCATTCTCAATCAAAATCCAATATATCTTAGATAAAACCAATACCCCTCTCGAGTCTCATGGTGTAAACAAGTTTACAAACAATTGATTAATCAAAAAATAGTTACCATCCCACTAACCACAGATTCATTATGCAAGACAATCAAACATAATCAAGAACTCAACATCAATGAAACATTCATTATATAATCATGAAGATTCAAACATGAAAAAGAACTAAAGATTCGTATAAACAGGATTACAACATAAAGGTTATTCAAGAAATAAGTTCATTACTGCTATTACACAATACTACATTAAACATAAACTAACATCAGCTCAATACTTGAATAATTCTCAGAATACATATATAAGAACAAGGAATCGAACCATAAACAAGAAAGGAATTGATGGGTTGGATCGGTTATGCTTCCATTCAGTCTTGAGGCTTCAAATTGGTCTGATCAGGACTGCTTCGGAACCCAGAAATCGCCCAGAAACATGGAGAAAACCCCAACATTGTAACCAGTAGCATCTGGGTATTTATAGGCAAAATTCTGATCTGCACGGCCGTGCAGTTGATCCGCACGGTCATGCACTGGCACTTGTCGGGTGACGTCATTTATCCGTTTCGAGTTCAGACAAGTGGACTAGTGGATAAGTTATCTCGGTCACAATATCGGCACGGCCATGCTTTAGGTCGCATGGTAGTGCGAGGTCATCAGAAATGTGATCAGGAATAAGGAAGTGTTTTGGCATCATCTATTCTAGGGGGAGATTGTTGGCCCATTTAATCAAACCTAGAAGAACAGATGATACTGAAAGCCAAAACTAGTTCTCAACAGTTGATCCAAAATAAGCTTGCATGCTCTAAGTTCCCGCCAATGGCAGTGCTTCTATCAACTGATCATCTTAAAGACTGTTCTCCTTAACACCTGTTCATCAAAGCACTGCTGGGTATAAAGAATGGGAAGACCTAACAACTGCTGATTGTCAAAGAACTGATGAAGACTAAGCGCTGCTGATTCAAAGGCCTGATCAACCATTGAAAAAATCACTGATCAGCAACATCAGTGCTTGGGCATCAACAACGGATAGCAATATCAATGTTTTACTTATCAGTTGTTTATTGTAACAGTGTTTTATTTAGATCAGTGTTTAGAGGTTGTTAGTCTGTTAGATGTCACTGTCTAGGTGACGTCAGCATTAGATGCTCAGTGGTTAGGATTGTACTATAAATAGAACAGTACCTGTACTATTCTATCAGCTCTCTTTCACCATTCATACTGTACGAACTAACTGTGATGCCAATATTCTCTCATCAGTTTTTCCCTGATTTGCCCTTTGAATTGTAGTTCAAAGTTCAGGGAATCTTCATCATCCTCATCCCTGTGAAGTTGAAGTTCCAAAATATCTAGGAGATCAGCTGCATCCAGACCTAATGCATCCTCCCTTGAAATGTGTTCAACTCTACCATTGGACTTGAGCAGAGTCAATACATGGGTCTTTTTATCAGACTTCCACTTTAGTATTTTTTAGTCCAATGGGTTTCTTGGGAGAGGTTTTATTTGTGATGAGTTTGGAGATGGAGGTCTACTTGTCAGCCTTTGAACTGTTTCAGCAAGTTGAGCTTGAAGCTTTGATGAAGCATTATCCAAGCCATACAGGATCTGATTCTTGATAGCCTGTTTCATGATTTCAGCTTCTCTCTTTTCATCTTCCTCATCCATCTGCTTCTGTCTTTTTTTATTTAAGACATGGGTGGATAAGTCAGAGGATGTGAAAAGTATTTTAAGAAAGAGGGCCTGCTGCTGTGGCTTATTAGTGGTTTGGTCATTATACACTGGCTTCTTTGGAGCTTTTGGATCAGTTTCTCTTAGTTTTTCTAGCTTATAATATACTTGATCAATATACTGCCTGGACCATCTTACAATGGTCCTTGCAGACCCATACTTTGCAGCTACCAGCTCAGCTCTTTTCCTCTTGTATTCTAAAGTAAGCTCTACACTGGATTTCTTGAACTTGTTCTAGTTTGATGCAATTTTCATTATCTGGGGATCATTCTTCATCCTTTCAATTATGTTTGCTTCTTCTTTGAGAGCTGTGAGAGGCCAATCTTTGAACTGTTGTTTTTTGGCATGGTATGGTTTGTCACTCATGATAAGCTCTAAGAGATCTTTTCTCAGCTTTCTTTGAAGATCAGCATTTGGTGGCAGATTTGATATCTCCTTGCTCAAGTCTCTTGCAAAGTCTTCTGGTTTCCTGACTTTACTTAACCCATGCTGCATTCGACTTGACAAGTTGGTGTCACCTTTCCCTTTACTCTCTTGCTTAGCAATATATTCAGCTTCCTTGGCTTTAAGTTTCAGATATTCATCCATGTTTCTTGGAGTTTTTGAAGCCACGAAGAGATGGGAAGGTTCTTTTGGATGGATCATCTTCTGTATAGAATAACCTCATTTCATCTTTCAATGCATGCAATTCCAGAGGATAACTCACTGCCAATGGGATGTCTCTTGAAGGGTCTTGACCCGTGAGTGGTTGTGGTTGAACAAGTGGATTTGTTGTTGGTGATGGGGGAGGACTAAATGGCTCAGGGTTTGTTTGGATAAATGGTGAAGATGATTAAGGAGTAGGTGAAGGTATATCATCATCATTCACTTGGAACTTTCTTTTCCTTGTATAAACAGATTTAAGAGAAGGAGTTTTTGTTGGAGAGTTGGAAATAGGAATGAAAATTGCTTGAGAAGGAAATTGAAAAGTGGTGGAAGTGGTTGATTGACTAACAACTATTGAAACAACTGGTGTCTCAACCGTTGTTGTCTTAACAACTGTTGAAGTGTCAACATTTGTTGTAGTGGAGGATGGTAGTGGTGAAGATGGTTTTGTTTTTGGCTTTTTGATAGGTTGTTTTTGTGGTGGTGGTGTTGGTTTGGGTGTAGCAGTGGATGGCTTTTTGATACCAGCAGTGGTTTGCTCTTCAGGCTTGTCAGATGTATGTTTTGGTGGTGAAGGTGATCTTGGATATGTGGCAAGAGGTGGTTTGTTGTGTTTATAGGATTTTCTTCTGTCAGAAGTGCCAAGATCCTTTGTTTTTATCTCCCAATTCAATTCCTTTTGTTCATTCTTCCAAATCCTTTCCTTTCTTGCATTCTGATTTTGAATAGTCTTTTTGTTTGCAATCTCTTCATCTGCTTGAATGTTCAAGGTTTCATCAATTCCCTTTTCCTTTTCTTTGACAAATGTTTCCGCAGAGGTTGCAGAAGACTTCTTTTCAGGCTCTACTGGCTTTTGTCTTGGTGTAGCTTTACCAAAGTTCTTCATGTTATGTTTCTCCTCCTTTTTGGCATCATCTTCTTCTTTTTCAAAGACAGGTGCAGGGGTAGTGCCAGACAATTTTATCAGGGCTTCTTTGATGCCCCTGATACCAGCCTGAGTATCCTTGTCTCTTGTATCTTGCCTCAACCATGATTCTTACAAACTCCATTTCAACTTTGTGTTGAGCAGCAAGCAATTCCCTTTGATGAGACAGAATGGGTTGGACTGCATTCCAAAGCTCTTGGGAATATTGTTGTGGAGTAGGTTGACTTTTGGAAGCTTCTACCAAAAACTTGACTGAATCATTCATTGTAGCAACAGTGTTTTCAGTATTTGTGAGCCTCTCCGTCAAATCCTGGTATTTTAAACCATCACCCAAATGAATGGGATCATCTGATTTCCCACCAGTGGTGGTTGTATCAGTTGTTGAAACAGGGGGATTCTCCAAATTTTCATCAACTAATGCCCCTTTTTCTTGGTACTAGGGACTTCCCTCTGCAGTGGTTAGTTTGGAAATCTCACCAGAGGTTAGCTTGAACACACTAGTGGATACCTTCATAGCATCAGTAGGGTTGGCTTCAAGGGAGTCTTAAGTATATAACTACTGCCCATATGTACATCAGTGGATCCAACACCTGTAGTAGCTGCTCCACTTGAACTACCAACAAGAATTTCATGAAATTCTTGTGGTGTAGCCTCGTCAGTTGTTTATGGGATAACCAATTGAGGTTGTTCAGACACATCCATTGTGGAAGTTGTACTCTCAGTAATGTGTTTGTGAGAGGAGCTGCTTTGAGTCTGAATCTTAATGGCATCAAATAGGGGTATGATGGATGGTGGTATTTGAGATGTGGAGAATGGTGTTGAAAGAGAATTTACACCGGGAGAAGGACTGTTAAGCATACTCTCAAATGAGGGTAATACTTCATATTGAGGTGTCCCTATGTATACAACATGATCCTTTTGTGAGGAAGCCTGAGGATTTGAGGCTTTGGGTGGAGATCTTTCCAACTGTTGTGAGGAAGTAGCAACAGTGATTTTTGGTGACATTTATGTTGTCACTGGGTTAACTTTTGGGATCTCATCTTCCAGAAGACCCTTTTTGGTGGGTTTGGTGGGCTTGGTGGATTTCTTTTTGGTCTTTTTAGTAGTTTTTGGTGGGGGGTTACACAGCAGTGGTTGTGCTGCTGTGGTCACCATGAACAGTGGGCTCAGCAATTGAAGTCTGAGGAGCAGATGTGGACTCATTCAAAAATTGCTCAGACTCCCCTCTTGTGTTTTTGAACTTTTTAACTCTTTGGCCATTAGGCGAGTAAACTTTTCAGCAGACAAGCTGTTTATTTGAAAAGGTGTTCCCTGTTCCAAAACTTTAGCATTTTCTTTTGGGATTTTTTGTTGTAAATAATAGCTAAGGAATCTAGGGAACAACAAGAAGACCAGTGGCTTCTGTTCTTTAATATTTTTCACATTATTAACCATATCATTAAAAATTGCTTAGGAGTAATTGAAATCAGTTTTAGACATGATAGCATACCCCAAGTATTGGATTTTCAGAGGAATTTCATTAAAAGCAGTTGTTTTATTTTAAACACAGGTGACAAGGGTATGAAACAGGAATTTCATAGGAGGTGGAAATTCTCCTTTTTGCATAGTGGCTTTTGACAATTGTCTTGCATACCCTCTTTCGATCAAATTAATTTGATACTCATCCTTAGGGAAAGAGGTTTTACCTGCTAGGTCGTTCATCTGAAAAACATCTGATATGGTTTTTGGTGTTATTGGGACCAAGATTCCTCCTACTTTTGATGAGATTGCCCAAGCCTTTTTTTCTTGAATTTCAAGTTTTACATTTACCCAGAAATCTCGTAGGGTATCTTGATAGATGGGAGCATTGTAAGTTAACAAAGTTTTGTACTTTGATGATGATAGGGCGTCAATGATGGAATGGAAATCTGTATTTTTGCTTGATTTTTCAAGAGTACAGAGATAGTTGTGTGGGTGTTTGATTATGAGAGCCACGATCGGAGTGTAAAATCTTGAATGGGAAGAAAAAGATGAATGTAAGATGGAAACCACTTTTGAAGAATTTATGAATTTAATACTACAGTGAAAACTCTGTTTGGGGGTTTTATCAGGGTTTTATTAAACGGAAAAAGTGAATGCAGACGTGGCATCGTTTCAAAGATCAGACGGTTAACATCTGCCCACGTGGCAACCTCTGATGGAATAGTGGAAGACAGTTGTTTGGAAACCACTGATGGACAATATCGGTGGTTGAGAATAGTGAATGATCAGAACAGTGGCTGATTTTAACTATCAGTGGATAGATATCACTGGTTGAAACACTGATGTTTAAGCAACAGTGGACAACAGTGATTTGAAGAAACAGAGGTTGTCTTTCAGCAGTGGGTGAATTTTCAACAATCAGATGTTTGAACCAGACAATGGATATGGACAAACTTTTAAGGATTTATGAAATATTTTCATTTTAACTTTTTTTAAGGATGGATTTTTGATTTTCTGAAAACAATTTAATGCTTTTTATTCATGTATAAACAAGATTTTGCTTGTTAGTCCATGTTAAGCATGCCAATTCTAGAGATCAAGCTTTCAAAGGTGGATCTTTTGTTAGCACACCTGCCAGCAGATCCTTAGTTGGAACATGATGCAGAGAAATCAAACCTTTTTCATAGCAATCCCTCACAAAGTGATGTCTGATGTCAATGTGCTTGGTGGTTGAGTGAGATACTGGATTTTTGAAGATATTTTCAGCTGCTTGACTATCCAACATGATAGGTGTCTTTAAAGAAGTTATACCAAAATCCAGAAGTTGATTTTGAAGCCACAACAGTTGGGTTGTACAGCTTGCAGCATCAATGTATTCTGCTTCAACAGTGGATGTGGAAACAGCTGCTTGCTTTTTGCTTTGCCAAGACACTAAGCAATTGCCTAGGAATTGACACCCACCTGATGTAGACTTCCTGGTTGTGTTGCATCCAACAAAATCACTATCTAAGAAACCTGGAAGCTTAACATTCCCATTAGCAGGGTACCAGATACCAAGTGTGGGAGCACCCTTTATGTATCTGAATATCCTTTCCCCAGCAATGAGGTTAGACTTCCTAGGTGCTGATTGGGATCTTGCACAAAGACATGTTGCAAACATGATGTCTGGCCTAGATACAGTTAGGTACAATAAAGACCCGATCATGTTTCTATATAATGTTTGATCAACCAAATCATCTTTTTCATCAGACATGACCAGCTTTGTGGTTGCCATGGGTGTACTACATGGTTTACAATCATTCATCTCAAATTTATTTAAAATATCTTTTACATATTTGCTTTGATGAATGAAAGTGCCATTTTGCAATTGCTTGACTTGGAGACCAAGAAAGCATTGTAGTTCACCCATTGCACTGGTCTCAAACTCAGCTGTCATGAGTTTTCTGAACTCTTCACACATTGCATTGCAAGTGCTTCTAAAAATGATGTCATCCACATAAATTTGGACAATAATCAAATATTTTCCTCTCCATTTTAAAAACAAGGTTTTATCAATTTTACCTCTTGTGAAAGCAATAGAGATGAGAAAATTGGAAGGAGTTTCATACCAGGCTCTAGGTGCTTGTTTCAAGCCATACAAAGCTTTGTTTAGCTTGTAGACATGATTTGGATAAAATGGATCCTCAAAGCAAGGAGGTTGACAAACATATACCTCTTCTTAAATCTTACCATAGAGGAATGCACATTTGATATCCATTTGATACACCTTGATGTTGTGGTTGACAGCAAAGGCTAAGAACAGTCTGATAGCTTCTAATCTTGCTACAGGGGCAAAGGTTTCAACATAATCAATGCCCTCTTCCTGTCTAAAGCCTTGAACCACAAGCCTAGCTTTGTTCTTGACAACAATGCCACTTTCATCAGTTTTGTTTTTGAAGACCCAGTTTGTGCCAATTGGACTTACATCCTCTAGCAGCGCTACAAGTTCCCATATGTAACAACCCGCGTTTTGAAGTCAAAGTCAAAGTCAAAGTCAAAGGAAGAAAAGATTAATAAATGCGATCTGTCACACCTTGCTTAATTACTGATTGTACTCCTTGACTTGTAATCAATACTCTAATTTAAGTTGCTTTATTTGTATTATGTGGAGTGTGTGCTAAAAAAATCGCTATTTAATCGCTAATCGCATCGCTATCGCACCGCAACCCGAATTACAGGTTACAGATATTGATTTACGTGTGTGCTATTATGTGTTACTTGTGCAGGTTTATATTTGTTTTGAGATGATAATCGCAAAAGCAATCGCAACTCTAACACAACGCAATCTCATCGCAAACTCGAGATTCAAGGGTTACTTTTATGTTATCTAAAACTTAGAATATTTGTGTAATTAATTGGTAATACTATCGCATCGCTTACTCGCAACACAACGCAACGCTCAACGCATAAAACGAAACGTCGAAAACCAACTCACAAAACCCATCCGATCGGATGGTCATCTGATCGGACTGCCCTTCGAGCGCACCACTACACCGCCTCAACTCCTCCTTTGCTTATAAATAGCACCTATCACATCACTGTTCATGTGATGTGACAGCTCTCGTTCGACCAGCACATTCCAGCCCTATTTTCTCTCGATTCCTCGCGATTCTTGTAATTTTCAACCCAAATCTTGTACTTCTATCACCTACACACACTTTTTCATCATTTTCACCATCAAATCTTAACTTTCCACCATGAAATCTTCAGATTTGGGTTGTTCTAGGGTGATGTCATCATGGGTTCTCATGAACTTCAAAGTGTGACCTCATTCCACCAAGAACAACTCAGATCTAAGAGATTTCAACATGTTTAAACACTGATTTCACCTAAAACTAAACATTTTCAACCGATTTAAGTCTCTGTCAACACTTTTACACCCTTGCACCAAAAAACTGGTAGAATCCTAGCTCGTTCAGACCTTCTACACATTCTCTGTTGAAGTGTCGGTCCAAGAACGGATTTCTATCAGAAGAGACAGCCGATTCACGGGTTGAACATGAACAACCGTCAAGAACAGTCTACTGATTGGACGAGGTGATTCCCATCCGATCGGATGACTTGGACATGATAGGTTTCCCATTGTTTGACACGTTGTCATACCGTCTCGGTGCAATCGCGAAACTTTCCAAACTTAGCAAATTTTTACAAATTCTCAAACGAACAGGTTACTGAACGGATCACCGTCCGATCGGATAGCCATCCGATCGAGCGGCAATCCGACCGGATGACCTATGATGATTCAACACTTAAATAATTTCAAATTTCCATCATATACTCTCAACTCGGATCACCATCCGAGCGGACGGCCATCCGTCCGGATGACCGTCTGACCGGACGACCTGAATGGTAGGATTACTTCTGAGTTTTCAAATGCTACAATGAAAACTTCAAAGTCACATCATACATAAACACATCCATCCCAAACGAATGACAAACCGACCGAATGGCCATCCGATCGGATGACCATCCGTCCAGATTGTCATCCGATCGGATGACCCTTCATCGCTTCGCTCACTTGCACCGTTTAACGCACTGTTCATCGCTTATGCTATCGTTCTATAATTAGGCTAACTTTCCAGCGCTCCCTTCAATCCAATAGAGTGTGTATTTACTAAACACAATCTATGAGTATACTCGATCCCTTTTTGCTTTAAGCACTTTTGGGTGTTACATACGTTACTTATACTAAATCACATCGATCACACAACGCAAACACTTTTTATACGCAAACTGTTATTGCATGTTATATGTGTTACTCGATGAATGCTTGTATGTTATATTTACACAGTGACTGTTGCCTGACACCTTAGCAATGATAGTACTATAGTTTGGACTCAGCACCTGTCATGGATAGGGGTTGTTAAGGGCTTTTCTTCACGTGTCACAGTGGTGATATGTGTGGCGCATTCTACAACTCGCAGTCACGTCTGTGCATATTTCATTGTCGATAACCTACCTGCTTCACATTATACGTGTTACATGCTGGTCATGCGTAAATCGCTTTCGCTACTATTATACTATCAAACTTGTATGCTCACCTTTACACTATGCGTATTGACTTTTATTTTAACCTATGTGACAGGTGTTTAGGATGCTTGCTATGTTGCCCTGTTTTTTTGTGAAATTGAGCCTAGGAGAATCTAGAAACAAACAATTAATATTTTGAGTTCTTGGAACTATGATTTGTCTATGAGATACATATGTCTGTAATAACTGCTTTATTTGATGAGTTATGGTATGGGACATAATGTTAATTATCTGGTAATTTAGTTGTTATAGATTTCTCCTGGACAATCTGTTTCGCACAGTGCCGCGCCCCGATGTTTCCACCATCGGTTGGGGTGTGACAGATTGGTATCAAAGCCATAACTATAGGAAATTAGGCAAGACACGACCTAGTCGGGGTCGATGTCTTAGAAATGACCTAGTCTATAGTCTAAGCACCAACAGACTGACTTGTGCAAACCCGGTAGGGTTTTGTACGAGCTTACTCGATATCCTCGCTTAAACTCGCTGAACACTACACTCTTACGCGGACATCACAAACTACAGCTTCGCGCAAGTTCAGCCTTTCCTTAGGCTGGCAACACACACAAATGAACGATCTATTTAAGATTAGGTGTGAAAACCGCAAACTCTCGATCAAATCGCTCGTTCGACACACATTTTTACTATAAACACGTGAATTTACGTTGAATCAGGAGTGAAATCCATACTTTGACGTGATTCTCCTTATCCATCTCGTGATTCTATCACACAAACAGGAATGGAGTCGCTAAGTTAGGGGTGAAACCCGAACCTTGATGACTTATTCCGCTCTATGTTTTAGTTTTACAAAACTCTCACCAAAGTCTCGATGGATTCCAACGACGCGAGTTGCGTGAATAACCGAAAGGATGCGTGCCATTCACCGCATGTCGGTGATAGAGCATAGTCCCATAGGCCAAAGCGTGTGCTTGAAGTCTTTGAGAATAGTCGAATCACTTTGGCTAGTCGATGTTTGTCAAGCCGAGACAATCTCTTTTCGATTTTATATGTTTCGATTCTGGATTTCGCCGCCGTCAACTCTGTGATTTGTCGCTTTTATGAGGAATTTTATGTGTTTTATGTGATTTTATTGCTTATACGTTTTAATTTTGGTGATTTACTCGCTTTTCGTTTTTCGCTTCTATAAACACGCACAACTAGCACTACACATTTACCTCAAAACGCTAACAAATCGCGTGCTATGTTACTCGCTTACACTATACTACTCGTTGTGCTACTCGATATGTAATCGCTTATGTCACTCGCAATCGTTACTCGCACTCACAATTCTTGATCGCGATCGCAACTTTGAATGATAAGGGAACACGTTCAGTACATATAGGTGAATACGTGCAAAATAGGAAGGTGAATATGTGCAAAATACGTGCTGGCGTGGATTACGTGCTTATGTGTTTACGTGTTTAAGTGGACTATGTGCGTATGTGTCTATGTGATTACGTGTATAAGTGATTGATGTGTTCCTGTGCTTTACATAAAGTACCTTTTGGTGAAATCGCTAGACTATACTAGGGATAATCGAAATTGTGTCTGAGTCCTGTGACGATGTCTGTTGCAGACAATATCGTCATTCGGATCTCACATCGCTCGCAACTCCCGCCGAAACCATGAGGACAAACGCATCGCTGCTCTCGTTGCAAAGCTGAACTAAGGTCATACCGTAAATTGTCAGCGAGCTTAATGAAAAAGCTAGCAAGTCCTCTGAGGAATCAAGGACTGATTCGCCGAAAGCTACATTTAGCTTCAAGCAGTTTAAAGCCTGCGGCCCCAAAGAATTCACCGGAGAAGACGGACCTACTGCCATGTTTCAATGGTTCGATTCAATTGAAATCACCCTGCGCCAAAGCGGATGTCCCGAAACCCTTCGCACTGTTAACGCCGCTGGCGTTTTCCAGTCCAGGGCTCTGGATTGGTGGATTGCCGAGAGAAACAAGCGAGGGAATGATGCAGCCTATAGGCTTACGTGGGATGAGTTGAAGGACATCATGATGAAGGAGTTCTGCCCTCCCCATGAGCTTCAGAAGCTGTAGGACGAGTTCTGGTACATCAAGCAAGAGGGTGGCGACAACGCTGGTTTAACTGCCCACTTTAAGCAGCTAAGTATCATTTGTCCGGGCCAAGTTACCACTCCCGAGATTACCATCAAGAAATACATCCGTGCGCTACCGGATTGTGTTGTTGACTTTGTGCAAGCTGCCAAGACGACAACCATCAAAGAGACTTATCTACTCGCTGCCGAGATCAATGATAAGCGAGTTAGGGCTGGTTACTTTGATAAAACCACCAAAAGTCTTCACCAAGTTACCGCTGCTCCCACCGCTGAAACTGCCGCATCGCAAGCTTCAAAGTCTTCTTGTCGCAAACACAAGAACAACAACTCCAGCAACAAGAACTGTGCAGTAACCGCCGCTCCACTCCAAACTGTACCTGCTCAACCGTAACCCGAGAACCGCCAGGTAGCGGCGCCAGTGACCAATGCACCGCCGGCCAAGCGTGCATATACTGGTCCACACCCACTCTGCCCTACTTGTACCTATCACCACCCGGTTAGAATCGCATGTCGATTTGTATTCACTGCAACCTGTACGGCCACTTCACTGCTAATTGCCGTACCGGTCCTCGCCAAGCTCCAGCCCCAGTTCAAGCTCCTGCTTTACCAGCTCCTCAGGCACAACAAGCAGCTCCTGCTCACGTAAGAGCCTACTTTACGTGTGGTGATCCCAACCACTTCGCAAATGTCTGCCCAAACAGAGTGGTGAAGCAAGAGCCACAGCAGCAGCAGCCAGCGTAGCAACAACACCACCACCAACAGCAGTAGCAGCCAGCGGGCGAGTCTTCAACATCAACGCCCGCCAGGCTCAGGCAGACAACAACGTGGTTAATGGTACGTTTCTCATAAATGGTATATATGCTTCGTGTTTGTTTGATACTGGAGCCGATAACTGTTTTGTATCGTTCGAATTCGAAAGGCTCCTAAACTGTAAACGCGTTAACCTCCCATCAACATTCGACGTAGAAGTTTCCACTGGAAGAACCGTCACTGTTAGTTCCATTCTGCGCGACTGTACTCTTGAGCTCAACAGTCACGTTTTCTCGATTACTCTTATCCCGATGCAACTTGGTAGTTTTGACGTCATAGTAGGCATGGATTTCCTTCGGGAGAATCATGCTGAAGTTGTTTGTTTCGATAAAATGATTCGGTTCTCTCCCGCAAACGGCAATCAGTTGTGTGTTTATGGTGAAGTCGCTTCGAAGAAGTTACAACTCATGTCGTGTGTCCAAGCTAGCAAGTATCTCCACAAGGAATACCAAGTTTTCTTGGCACGCATCATAGTAGCGGGGGAAAAGGAAGTTAAGGCAATAGATAAGGTGCCTGTGGTTTGTGATTTTCCTAACGTCTTTCCTGATGATTTACCTGGTTTACCTCCCACTCGTGATATCGATTTTCGAATCGACCTCATACCTGGAGCGAATCCTGTTGCTAGAGCGCCTTATCACCTCGCTCCATCTGAAATGCGCGAACTCTCAAGTCAGCTCCAAGAATTGCTTGATAAAGGCTTTATTCTCCCTAGCACCTTTCCATGGGGCGCGCCTGTCCTTTTCGTAAAAAAGAAGGACATATCATTCCGGATGTGCATCAACTACATGGAATTAAATAAGCTTACCATCAAGAATCATTATCCCTTACCTAGAATCGATGATTTGTTTGATCAATTACAAGGTGCTACATGTTTCTCGAAGATTGATTTGCACTCAGGCTATCACCAGCTACGAATCCAGGTGAAAGATATACCCAAAACCGCTTTTCGAACCCGATACGGCCACTACGAGTTTGTTGTCATGCCTTTTGGTTTGACTAACGCTCCCGCAGTCTTTATGGATCTAATGAATCGCGTGTGTAAACGCTTTCTCGACCGCTTCGTCATCGTGTTTATCGATAATATCCTGATCTATTCCAAGTCAAAAGCCGAACACGGGCAGCATCTCCGTTTAGTTCTTGAGTTACTCCAGGGAAACCATCTCTATGCCAAGTTCTCCAAGTGTAAATTTTGGCTTGAGGAGGTTCAATTCCTCGGTCACATAGTCAATAGTCAAAGTATTCATGTCGATCCCGCGAAGATTGAAGCTGTTAAGAGTTGGGTTATACCAAAGAACCCATCCGAAGTTCATTCTTTTCTCGGATTGGTGGGTTACTATTGCCGATTCATCGCTGAATTCTCAAAGATCGTTATCCCTCTCACCTCTCTTACTCACAAGGACAAATATTTTGTTTGGGGAACTGAACAAGAGGAAGCCTTTCAAACCCTGAAGCTTATGCTCTGCAACGCTCCTGTGCTCTCATTACCCGACGGAAACGACGACTTCATAGTCTACTGCGATGCCTCTAACCTCGGCCTTGGTTGTGTTCTAATGCAATGAGACAAGGTTATCGCGTACGCCTCTCGTCAGCTCAAGATCCACGAGAAGAACTATACAACCCACGATCTCAAGCTTGGTGCGGTTGTTTTTGCGTTAAAGATTTGGCAACACTACCTTTACGGTACCAAGTGTACGGTCTTCACCGACCATAAGAGCCTACAACACATTTTTAGCCAGAAGGAGTTGAATATACGCCAACGCCGATGGGTTGAACTCCTCAACGATTACGACTATGAGATTCGTTACCACCCAGGCAAAGCAAATGTCGTTTCCGACGCTCTCAGCCACCGAAGCTATTTGCATAGCGTCCGTACTACTCAAATCCAGCACAATCTCGAAGCTCTTAACCGTGACGCCCAACATGCTTGCTTTACCGAACGCACTTTGAAGAAAGAAAGGATCATTAATAACGGCGAACAACTGGTGAATAAATCTAATGGTATATTCCATTATCTAGACCGAATTTGGATTCCAAAACGCACCAACTTACGATAGATTTTGCTAGACGAAGCCCACAAATCTTGATATTCCATTCATCCCGGTGCCTATAAGATGTACCAGGATCTGCGCTACAAGTACTGGTGGCCAGGCATGAAGAGAGATATCACTATCTACGTTTCAAAATGCCTGACTTGTTCGAAAGTCAACGCTGAGCATCAACGCCCCTCTAGCTTACTCGTCCAACCCGAGATCCCTATGTGGAAGTGGGAGAGTATAGCTATGGATTTCATAACGAAACTTCCGCGCATGCCATCAGGTCACGACAGCATCTGGGTTATCGTTGACCGTCTCACCAAATCTGCTCACTTTCTACCAATACGGGAAGACTACAAAGTAGAATGATTAGCTCGGATCTATACCGACAAAGTTATCTGTCAACACGGGACACCTTGTGACATCATTTCTGAGCGCGATGGTCGATTCACTTCGCGTCTCTTGGAAACGTTTCAATCTGCTCTTGGTACTACTCTCAATCTTAGGACTGCTTTCCACCCCCAGACCGACGGTCAGACTGAACGCACGATTCGTACCGTTGAGGACATGCTTCGCTCGTGTGTTATAGATTTCGTTGGTAATTGGGACTCGCATCTGCCTTTAGTCGAGTTCTCGTACAATAACAGTTATCACTCTAGCATTCAAATGGAACCTTTTGAGGCACTATATGGAAGAAAATGTCGATCGCCTATTGTATGGCACGAGATCGGGGATGCGCAAATTACCGGTCCAGAGTTGTTGCAAGAAACGACTGACAAAATCCTCAAAATTTGAGACAATCTCCTGAAAGCTCGGAGTCGTCAGAAAAGTTACACCGATAAATGCCGCAAGCCCCTTGAATTTGACGTTGGCGATCACGTACTCCTAAAGGTTGCACCTTGGAAGGGGGTGGTCAGATTCGACAAGAAAGGAAAGCTCGCGCCTCGATATGTTGGACCCTTTAAAATTCTGGAAAGAATTGGCAAAGTGGCCTACAGAATCGAACTACCGGAGCAACATAGTAATGTCCGCCCGAATTTTCAGGTTTCGAACCTCAAAAAGTGTCTAGCCGACCAGGATTTACATGTCCCTCTTGAGGATCTACAAGTGGACGAAATATTACACTTCATGGAAAAACCTGTCGAGATCATGGACCGAGAAACCAAGCAGCTCTGATGCTCGCGCATTCCCATTGTGAAGGTTCGTTGGGAAGGCAAACGCGGTGCCAAGTTCACCTGGGAACTCGAAAGTGACATGAAGGCTAAGTATCCACAACTGTTTGTTACGCCTGCACCTTAAATTTCGGGATGAAATTTCCTAAAGTAAGGGAGGCTGTAACAACCCGCGTTTTGAAGTCAAAGTACAAGTCAAAGTCAAAGGAAGAAAAGATTGCTAAATGCGATCTGTCACTCCTTGCTTAACTACTGATTGTACTCCTTGACTTGTAATCGATACTCTAATTTAAGTTGCTTTAGTTGTATTATGTGGAGTATGTGCTAATAAATCGCTATTTAATCACTAATCGCATTGCTATCGCATCGCAACCCGAATTACAGGTTACGGATATTGCTTTGCGTGTGTATGCTATTATGTGTTACATGTGCATGTTTATATTTGTTTTGAGATGATAATTGCAAAAGTAATCGCAACTCTAACACAACGCAATCTCATCGCAAACTCGAGATTCAAGGGTTACTTTTATGTTATATAAAAGTTAGAATATTTGTGTAATTAATGGGTAATACTATCGCATCGCCTACTCGTAACATAACGCAACGCTCAACGCACAAAACGAAATGTCGAAAACCAACTCACAAAACCCACCCAATCGAATGACCATTCGATAGAATGGTCATCCGTCCGGATGACCATCCGATCGGATGGCCATCCGATCGGATGGCCATCCAATTGGACTGCCCTTCGAGCGCACCACTACATCGCCTCAACTCCTCCTTTTCCTATAAATAGCACCTATCACATCACTGTTCATGTGATGTGACAGCTCTCGTTCGACCAGCATGTTCCAGCCCTATTTTCCTCGATTCCTCGTGATTCTTGTAAGTTTTCAACCTAAATCTTCTACTTCTATCATCTACACACACTTTTTCATCATTTTCACCATCAAATCTTAACTTTCCACCATGAAATCGGCTGATTTTGGCTGTTCTAGGGTGATGTCATCATGGGTTCTCATGAACTTCAAAGTGTGACCTCATTCCACCAAGAACAACTCAGATCTAAGAGATTTCAACATGTTTAAACGCTGATTTCACCGAAAACTAAACATTTTCAACCGATTTAAGTCTCTTTCAACACTTTTACACCCTTGCACCAAAAACCGGTAGAATTCGAGCTCGCTCAGACCTTCTTCACATTCTCTGGTGAAGTGTTGGTCCAAGAACGGATTTCTATCAGAAGAGACAACCGATTCACGGGTTGAACATGAACAACCGTCAAGAATAGTCTACTGATCGGATGGGGTGATTCCCATCAGATCGGATGACTTGGACCTGACGGGGTTCCCATTATTTGACACGTTGTCATACCGTCTCGGTGAAATTGCGAAACTTTCCAAACTATGCAAATTTTTACAAATTCTCAAACGAATAGGTTACTGAACGGATCATCGTCCGATCAGATAGCCATCCGATCAAATGGCAATCCAACCGGATGACCTATGATGATTCAACACTTAAATAATTTCAAATTTCCAACATATACCCTCCACTCGGATCACCATCCGAGCGGACGGCCAACCGTCCGGATGACCGTCCGACCGGCCGACCTGAATGGTAGGATTACTTCTGAGTTTTCAAAATGCTACAACGAAAACTTCAAAGTCACATCATACATAAACACATCCATCCCAAACGAATGACAAACCAACCGAATGGCCATCCGGCCGGATGACCATCCCTCCGAATTGTCATCTGATCAGATGACCCTTCGTCGCCTCGCTCACTTGCACCATTTAACGCACTGTTCATCGCTTATGCTATCGTTCTCTAGTCAGGATAACTTTCCAGCGCTCCCTTCAATCCAAGAGAGTGTTTATTTACTAAACACAATCTATGAGTATACTCGATCCCTTTTTGCTTTAAGCACTTTTGGCTGTTACATACGTTACTTATACTAAATCACATCGACCACACAACGCAAACACTTTTTATATGCTAACTGTTAGTGCATGTTATACGTGTTACTCGATGAATGCTTGTATGTTATGTTTACACAGTGATTGTTGCCTGACACCTTAGCAACGATAGTACTATAGTTTGGACTCAGCACCTGTCGTGGACAGGGGTTGTTAAGGGCTTTTCTTCACGTGTCACAGTGGTGATATGTGTGGCGCATTCTACAACTCGCAGTCACGTCTGTGCATATTTCATTGTCGATAACCTACCTGCTTCACATTATACTTGTTACATGCTGGTCATGCGTAAATCGCTTTCGCTACTATTATACTATCAAACTTGTATGCTCACATTTACACTATGTGTATTGACTTTTTATTTTAACGTATGTAACAGGTGTTTAGGATGCTTGCTATGTTGCCTTGTTTTTTTGTGAAATCAAGCCTAGGAGAGTCTAGAAACAAACAATTAATATTTTGAGTTGTTGGAACTATGATTTGTCTATGAGATACCTATGTCTGTAATAACTGCTTTATTTGATGAGTTATGGTATGGGACATAATGTTAATTATCTGGTAATTTAGATGTTATGGATTTCTCCTAGACAATCTGTTTCGCTCAGTGTCGCGCCCCGATGTTTCCGCCATCGGTTGGGGTGTGACACCATACTTGTTGCCTTTTAAACTGTTGGAGCTCTTCTTACATAGCTTCTACCCAACTGTTGTCTTTCAGTGGCTTTTGGTACTTGACTGGTTGATGGAGTGATAGAAAGCCAGCAAAAAGACAAATGTTTTGGGATTGACTTCTTGGAGAACCCCTTCATTGATGTTGCCAATCACTAGGTCTGGTGGATGAGATTTAAGAAAGATCAGATCTCCCTTGTATGGAACAATGGCATTTAAAGGTGAAGGCTGCAGATGTGAATCATCTGAGCTAACATATGTTGGTGACTTTGATGATCCTACATATGTTTGAAATGGAGGTGGAATAAGAGGAATGGGTGTGGCACAAAGTTGATTTTTATCCACTATTGATGGATTTTTATCAACAGTGGTTGGGGATGATGTGGTGACAGAGGTTGAAGGGCTACTTTGGTCAACAACTGTTGATGCAGCAGTGGATGAGCTTTGACAGTTATTTTGAACATCTGTTGCTCTGGTGATGGATGTGATTTTATATTGTGGGATCACAACATCATATCCATAATCTTGTGGAGGAGGTTGTTGAATACCTGCAGGGTTAGTCTTGACAGACGCATTTTCAAATGTAAATTTATCAAGATCAAACAATTCAGCAGGTATTTTCAATGAAGAAAGTTCATTGAACTTTACATTCAAAGTCTCTTCCACACACCTAGTCCTTGTGTTAAATACTTTATAGGCTTTGGCAGGGGTTGAGTATCCCAAATGATAACCACAATCTACTTTGGCTGCAAATTTTGAAATTTAATCTTTTAAATTTAAAATAAAGCATGGGCAGCCAAATACTTTAAAGTATGAGATCAGTGGTTTAATTTTGAACAAAGTTTCATAGGCAGTCTTTTGATGCCTGGGGTTGATTAAAACTCTATTCTGCACATAATAAGCAGTGTTTATAGCCTCTGCCCAAAAAGTTAAAGGTAAACCTGAGTCTGAAAGCATTGTTCTGGCAACTTTAATCAAAGTTCTATTTTTCCTTTCAACCACCCCATTTTGTTCTGGTGTTCTTGGGATGTTGTACTGCCTTACAATCCCTTTTGACACACAAAAATCATCCAACTCCTTATTTCTGAACTTTGTTCCATTGTCACTTCTAAAGATTTTTACTGGCAGATCAAATTGCTTTTCAACCTGTTTGACAAAGTCTTGCAAAATACCTGCAGTCTCATCTTTAGAATGTAAAAAGTAAGTCCATGTAAACCTAGAAAAATCATCTACAATAACCAAACCGTATCTTTTCTTTTCCAAACTCATGACTTTTACTTGGGACAAACAAATCCATGTGCAGCATTTGCAAACACTTGGTTGTTTTGGACTCTTTAATGGACTTGTATGAGCTTTTATGTTGTTTACCTTTTAGACAGGAAACACAATGCTCAGAACAAGTAAACAATTTTTGTGGCAGACCTCTTACAAGGCCTTGTTTTGAGAGAGCAGTGATAGTCTTGAGATTTGTGTGCCCAAGTCTTTTGTGCCATAATTCTGTGTCTTTGTTAGAGGCAGCTGAGAATAGACAAGCATCATTCATTGCGCTCTCTTTTGACAAATCAACTACATACACATTGCCACTCCTTTGAGCAACAAGCTGTGTTTTTCCTTTGGCTATTATTTCTTTAATCTTTTTCACCATTTCTGGCCCAACAACCTTGCAACTCCTCTTAGTAAAGAATGACCCATAGCCTTTGCCACTCATTTGTGAGACACTAAGGAGGTTGAACTTCAGATTGTCAATAAGATTGACATTTTCAAACTTGATTTTTCCTGATTGAACTGTTCCAGACCCCAACACCTTTCCCTTAGAATTGTTACCAAAGGATATATCACCCCTTCCATGGTTTTTGAAATCTTTGAGTAGGGCTCTACATCCAGTCATGTGCCTGGAGCCTCCATTATCTACATACCAAAGACTGTCTAAGCATGTAGAAGCTCCCTGAACACCAAGTAAACAATTAGTTCAAGAGAGTCTCCAAAGCCAATAAGGCTTTGGATGGAGTCACAACAGAGTCAGTCTTAAGTCCAGGAATATGGACAGTGGTTAGGTCAAGGTTTGGAACTTGTTTTTGAACATTTTTCCTTAACCACTGTTGTGAGCCATTCCCTGTCAGATGTTGAAATCCAAAAGGATGCCTGTTCACTTTTAGTTTAGAAGCCTTTTTGTAAACCTCATAAACATGTGGGACCCTTTGGTATAGAGGTTGACATTTTCCTCTTTGGAATTAGTTAGCTGGAGGTGCATCTGTCACTTGATTATCTCTGGGAGCAGAGTTTTTGTTCAACTGTTTTGTAACAGCTATTTGGACAGACACAAATGGTTGTTTTTTCTTGATGGATGAATTTGAAGAACTCACAAGTGTTTTTGAAGTGTACTCTTTTCTTTTAACCTCAAAAGTTTTGAGTTACACACACTCATGAGTAAGATAGTTGGTTTTTCCACAGATGGTGCAACTTAGTGCAGGCTCAAATATGCTTGTTTTGTTAATGTCAAAAGCTTTTAAGTTAAAACAATCCTTTGTGGAATGGTTTCTCTATTCACGAAAGTCACAAAACAAATTTTTAACTTTTTTCTCTTTTCTTCCTCTTTTCAACTTCCTTTGCAACAGAGTTTTGAACCACTGTTGGGATGTCTTTAAGGGGAATGATCTTAGCCTTAGGTGCTTTTACACCCTCAACTGTGGAAAAATCCACTGGTTTGAAATTCTCAAGGATGTCACACTCATCTGACTAGGTGGGTTTGAATTGATATTTTTCAATCTCTTCAAAGGTTGATGACCCCTCTGGTTTTTGCAAAATGATTTTGTTGCCATTTTTATCAGTGATTTTAACTTCTTGACCATCCTTGTTTGTTGGTATAAACTCAACTGAATCAGATCATTTACAACAGTGTTTTCAGTTTGGTCATTTTTCCTGAAACCTATGCCAAACTTTACATTGCTTTTGATCTGTTTCTCTAACATCAGCTCATAACCTTTGCAGGATTCCACCCATTTTTCACAAGTGATTTGGGTGGATTCCAACACCTTTTTACAAGCTTGATATTTCTCTATCATGGCTTGGAGTTGATCCTTGGTTATGTTGTGTTCAAGTTTAAGACTATAGATTTCATTATCTTTTTCATACAATTTGTTTTTTAATTCTTTAACAGATATTTCAAATTGTACTTCATCTTTTAAAATTTTATCCCTAAGGTTTTCATTCACCACTTTAATATTAGGAAATGTTGTGATGCATTTGTCTGAACATAGGTTTTTCAAGACCTGAGGTGTCACCACCCCCGACCCGTTTTCCCCGATTCGGAAGCCGCGGAACAGAAACTCGTGGTATTGGTATTTACATTAGCAGCGAAAATTTTAACAGGACCATTTAAAAAGAAAACACCAAATTATTTTATTATAAGTTTCGGGACAAACCCGTATTTACAAGAAAGGAATTTCACTGGGAAATCCCCTTATTACAGAAAACATGTTTATTTCTATTTACTGAGCCACTTAATTTAAGCTGGAGTGATATGCGGCACTTTTCCTTTTCTTCACAGTAAATCACCTGAAACATGTTTTAAAAAAGATTTGATCAGCGAAAAAATATTGGCGAGTGCATTTAATTTACACAAAAGACACATTATTATAATATACAATATTAAGAGCGATTACAATTGTTTCTATCTTCTAATTATCTGACCCAGTTGTCACTCGACCGGATCTGTGACTGTGGTCATATCACTATTTAGGTCCGTTCACCTAAAAGTGACGCTAGATAAGTAATGTATACAAAACCCCACGTACTGTCAGTAATTTAAGATAACAAAGACTTAATCACTGTATTTATAACAGGAAAAACATTTAGGGTTTTGCAAAGCAACTTGGATAAAAATAGAATAACTCACATTGCAAGTTTAAACGGTCAGAGCCTGCCTACTGATTAAGCTGGTAAACCTAGTAAAATATACAATCCAAACGAAACTAGGTTAGTAACTTAATTCAACATTTATGATAATTCACGAGATCGAAACCCTCATGACGAATGACAAAGTATAGCCCAAATTTAGGCAGCACTTAAACATCCATCGGATCAGTTTTAATCGATCGGATATTATATCGTAGCAGTGATCGAGTTATTACCCCGTTATCGTAGCAGCGTGTTGATACTAACAAGTTGTTATTTTAGCAGAAAGAAGGAGATTTTAAAAGAAAATTTCGAGCAGAAGGGAATGCTCATGCATGTCCAATTTATAGCTAAATTTTAGCTTTCTCACGGCCCGCAAAAGACCAAAGAGAAACCGTCGCGCCCCGCGAGGGCCAGGCTAGCTACGGCTAGGGCTGCCGTGTCACCCCCTAGGCTTGACACGTGTGCGACACGTGTCACTCATCGTTATCCGAAGATTCCAGGGTTGTCGCGCCCCGCGACGGACTCCCTTAACTCTGTCGTGCCCCGCGACAGACTGAATTTTCTTGTTTTCTTGGTTTTTCATAAAAAGTAAGGTTTTACAGATTCAGGTTTTTACTTACGGAGCGTTTTAGGACATTTTTGTGCAAGTCGTTACATCCTCCTCACCTTGTTTAAAATCTCATCATCGAGTTTTACTGGAACAAGTAAGTATATTTTCTTTTCATCTCTGATTCCAGCTCCCATGTATATTCAGGTCCTCTTTTTTAATCCCATTTTACTTTGACCAGAACCAGTCTCTTGTGTTTGAGATTCTTGACCTTTCTGTCTTCTATTTGAAGAGGTTTTTCAACAAACATTAACTTTTCATTTACCTGTATATCTTGAAGAGGTACTACTAGTGATTCATCAGATAAACATTTCTTAATATTAGATACATGAAATACATCATGTACATCGGCTAACTCTTCTGGTAGTTGTAATTGGTATGCAACTGGTCCTATTCGTTGGATAACTGTAAATGGTCCGACATATCTTGGACTCAGTTTTCCTTTCTTACCAAATCGAACGACTCCTTTCCAAGGGGAAACTTTTAATAGTACCTTGTCTCCAACTTGAAATTCTAACGGCTTACGTCGATTGTCGGCGTAACTCTTTTGGCAATCTCGAGCCGTTTTCAGTCTTTCCTTGATTTGAGTTATCTTGTCGGTGGTTTCCTGCACAATCTCATGACCTGATAATTGTCTTTCTCCAATTTCTGCCCAGCATACTGGAGTCCGACACTTTCGTCCATAAAGTGCTTCGAATGGGGCAGCATTGATGCTCGTGTGATAACTGTAGTTATAGGAGAATTCTATTAGTGGTAAATGGTCGTCCCAATTTCCATCGAAATCTATGACACATGCTCCTAACATGTCTACCAGGGTTTGGATCGTCCTTTCACTTTTTCCATCTGTCTGGGGATGGTATGTTGTACTTAAATTCAATCGTGTCCCCATTGCTTGTTGGAAGCTTGTAAAAAATGTGAACTGAAACGACTATCCCTATCTGATACAATGGAGAGTGGAACTCCATGTAGTGATACCACCTCATCTATGTATAGCTTACCTAGTCGTTCCATGCTAAAGGTTTCCTTCATTGGTAGGAAATGAGCTGATTTGGTTAATCGATCCACAATCACCCAGATTGCATCGTTACCTTTCCTTGTTTTGGGCAACTTAGTAACAAAATTCATTGTTATTAACCCCCATTTCCATATAGGAATTTCTAGCTGTTGAAGTAAACCTGAAGGTTTCTGGTGTTCTACCTTAACTTGTGAGCAGGTTAAACACTTAGAAACGTAACTAGCTATGTCCTTTTTTATCCCTATCCACCAAAAGTTATTCCTCAAATCTTGATACATCTTGTTATTACCAGGATGCATCGTATACCTAGATTTATGGGCTTCCTCTAATATCTTATCTCATAAATTTCCTTGTCTAGGTACCCAAATCCTTTTCTTATGGAATCACCAAATTCCATCAGTCCCTTGCTCAAATTCCTTTATCCTTCCTTTCATTCCTTCAGCATCATCCTTAATCGCTGTTTCTTGAACACTTTTCAGTTATTCCATTAAATCTAACTGCAAATTTAATCTAAGAGCACGAACTCGTCTTTGTTTCTCATGGTACTTACCACTTATGGCATCCGTTACTACATTTGCTTTTCCTTCGTGATATTGAATATCACAGCCGTGATTACTTAAAATTTCCATCCACCTTCTTTGCCTCATGTTCAATTCTTTTTGCCCAAATATGTATCTTAAGCTCTTATGATCTGTAAAGACAGTAAACTTACAACCATAAAGATAATGTATCCAAATCTTAAGGGAAAAAATTATTGCTCCTAATTCTAAATCATGAGTCGTGTAATTTTCCTCGTGCTTTTTCAATTGCCTTGATGCATACGCAATCACTTTCTTGTGTTGCATTAACACACAGCCTAATCCTAGCTTAGAAGCATCGCAGTAGAATTCAAAATCTTCTGTTCCTTCTGGTAAGGCAAGAATTGGGGCATTTGTTAGTTTCTGCTTTAGAATTCTAAAGGCTTCTTCCTGCTTAGGTCCCCATTCAAACTTAACAGTTTTATAGGTTAACTTAGTTAATGGAACAGCTATCTTAGAAAAGTCTTGGATAAAACGCCTATAGTATCCGGCTAATCCTAGAAAACTTCTGACTTCTGTAGCTGACTTCGGCGTTTTCCAGCTTGTGATAGCTTCTATCTTGGAAGGATCTACATGAATGTCTTCATGATTAACCATGTGTCCTAAAAATTGTACTTCTTACAACCAAAATTCACACTTAGAAAATTTAGCGTAAAGCCTTTCTTTTCTTAACAGGGTTAAGAGTGCATGCAGGTGTTTACAATGTTCGTCTTGGCTTTTGGAATAAATAAGTATATCATCAATGAAGACAATTACAAATTTATCCAAGTATGGCTTACAGATTCTATTAATCATGTTCATAAATGCTGCAGGAGCATTCGTTAACCCAAAGGGCATGACTGTAAACTTGTAGTGACCATACCTAGTCCTGAATGCAGTTTTAGGAATGTCCTCTTCCTGTACTTTCTGTTGGTGGTATCCGGAGCACAAATCTGACTTAGAGAAGTATCTAGCTCCCTGAAGTTGATCAAAAAGATCATCATTCCTAGGTAATGGGTATCGATTCTTAATAGTAACCTTATTTAATTCTCTATAATCGATACACATGCGCATTGACCCATCTTTCTTTTTCACAAACAACACCAGAGCTCCCCAAGGGGATGAACTGGGTTGTATGAATCCTTTCCCTAACAATTCATCTAACTGCTTTTACAATTCTAGCATTTATGTCGGTGCTAAACGATAGGGTGCTTTAGCTATTGGAGCAGTTCCACTTATTAGATGAATTCTAAATTCTACTACCCTATCCGGTGGTAATCCAGGTAGATCTTCTGGGAATACATCGGGGTATTCTGATACTACTGGAATTTCCTAAAGTTCTTTGCTTTTAGTGTTAACGATTACTGAAATCATATATACTATGCCATGTTTCCTTTCATAGCTAGCAACTTTCATTACTGAAACGAACTTCATTTGGTTACGTGGCTTATCTCCTGTAATCGGAATTATTTCTCCTGTTGGCGCATGAATTTCTAAGGAATTCTAATCACATAGGATTCGAGCATGCTTGGCTACTAACCAATCCATTCCTAACACGACGTCGAATCCTGCTAAATTCATAGGTAGAAGATTTGCCGAGAACTTATGCCCTGATAATTCTATCTTTCCTTCTTGAAGTACCTTATCTACACTGATAGGGTTTCCGTCCGTAGTT
>JARYGA010000622.1:0-37065 GCA_030545235.1 Helianthus tuberosus
GGGGAATATTCGATGTATCCCGGATTTATAGGCTAGTTAGTTAGTTTTATTTTACTATAAATAGGAATGATCGGATCAGATAAGAACACACACAATCTCTCGAGCTTTCTTTCTCTCTAACTGCAAACACTCACAACACACTTACACTTGTATTCGAATTACATTGTAACACTTAGTCGATCTGCATCATATCTTGCACTGTATCCTGATTTTTGAAGCAATAAGAAGAAGAAGGCAGCTGCGATTGTCAGCTCCCGAGGTTTTGTGCCGGCGATCTAGATTGATCAAGGGCTTTCCTCGTACATCCTGTGTCACCCTTTACATTTTTGCTCATTGTTTGATTGTAGATACAACTCGATATCCTGATAACTGTTTTTGCAAACAACTAAACTAGCATATTTTCGATACACTTTCTTAACACACTACCTCACTTAACTAATTTGATCACTTAATTGCTTCGGTAATTTTTGACCAAAACAATTTGGCGCCCACCATGGGGCAAGTGGTGCTATTTCTACTAAAAGCTTTTGCAAAATCATTACTTGATTTTCTATTTTCAAATTTTTTTGCCACATTATTTTCAATGGCCTCGAGATCAAACATGAGCTCTTCTACCGTGTCTGCTACAACCTCTGCAACAATTGGCTCGTTGCTTTCACCACCTCCTCCGAGAATGCAAACCTCTTCACAAGGAACTGAAATTCATATGGCTCGGGATGTTATCCCCGCTCGCAATGTTCACAGATCTGGTCCTGATTTGGCCTCTAATGAAGAAATTCTAACTTTATTTGGTAGTGTACAGGAACAGATGAGGCAACAGCAGGAGACCAACCAAATGCTGATAAGAGAGATATAACTCTTGAAATCTAGCTCAAGCAGGCCCGCTGAGGATACTATCACTCCCTTGCAACCTAGAGCTTTGAACTTCAGCTCTGCAGTGTATACTGAGGATAACAGGGGAAATATTGTGCCTAACCATTCTCAGAATCATACTCCTGAGATACCCTCTTCGGTCTGGGTATCAACTGTGAGAAGCTCAGGATATGGCCAGAATCCTCAGACTGGTAATGTATCTAATAATAATATTCTTGCTACTAATGGTATTGGATCTGTAACACCCCCAAAATCCACATGCGGAGTATCACCGCTTGGAGGCGTGACTGACCAGGATCCAGCCACCAATCATATTGAACAAGCATATAAGTAATTATAAAAATCCAACCAATACAATTGGTGTCCAACAAAACATAGTTTAAGTTGCAAGCGGAAGCATAACGATTAAAACCAAAACAAAATATAAGTTCAAACATTTCAATGCTTAACATGGCACACAATTGTCCATGTCCCATAACGACTCTTCCCCATGCAAGCTCCAGCTAAGTACCTATTGACCTGCAAAGCATGTAGTAACGAGTCAACAACAATGTTGAGCAAGTTCACAGTTGGGTGTTTGTTTTAAGTTATTCCGAAAGCAGTTTCCTTTAACTGGCATCCCTGCCGTGGGGGTTACCCCATAGTTGAAAACGTGTTTAGTTTATTCCCGTTTATTCTGGCAATCCAGCCGTGGGGGCTACCCCATGGTTAATTATCTGGCTCTCTGGCCGTGGGGGCTACCCCATGTATATACTACTAGACTCGTTACCATATCGACTGCTGACTGTAGTCATGTTTATGTGCACTGAACTGTCAATGTCTATAATCATTGACGTGCCCAGATCCATTAGTTCACGCCCGTCCTCTGTGGCACGGTGTGAGGTTTGTCAAACCTAAATAGCGCTATCTAACTAATGACCCGCTCGCCATTGGCCCGGCGATTAAGTCGATATAAAAATGAGGGACTTCATGATAGAGATTTTGGTCTAGTATCAATGTTATCACCCTTCAATAAAGAGGATGTGGTACGTGTCCCCAAACCAGGAGATCACGCAGTTTCAAATTAAATCCTTTACCCATTCCCAACTACCGGGAATCCCATGCCTTGTAGAAAGTGTGAACTCACCTTAGGTTAGCTCGGCAGATAAACGAAAGGTCAATCGAGCTGCTAGAGGTCAACCACGTCCTAACATGGTTACCATATAAGTCAGGTTTTGGTTTCGAGTAGTGCTCATAAGTCTCACATAAGCTAGCAGGTTATGAACAAATATAGATCATGATAAACACGTTATACATGTCAAGCAAAACAGTTAAACACGAAATGTCCAAACTTGTGCGGTTGGGATGCATTGGACTGAATTGTAAGTCTACTAACATCTTGTGCGAGTGAATCGTTGAAACCCAAACACTACCTGGCCCAATATAATAAAAGTAGTCCAACATGCATATGGCCCACTAACCAAACATTGGTCTTGTGCGATCCGGATGGCTTGTGCGATCCGGGGGCTTGTGCGATCAGAACCCTTGTGCGATTGACACCATCTTGTGCGATCAGAACCCACTAACCAATTGATGTGTGTGGCCCAAAGCCTTGTGCGATCGACACCATCTTGTGCGATCCACAAGACCTTGTGCAATCATGCAATGTGACGTTTTACTTAGTGTTTAAACAGTTGTACCCTAGCAAGTTCTAGCTTGTGCGATTCACTTGTGCGACTGGGCTCTTGTGCGATCAGAACCCTTGTGCGATTGCTATTGTATGCTCAGTTATGGAAATCTCTAATTTTAAGGAAATCAGTTACATTCTTTATTTGTCACAATCAATTCTAACAATTTCAAACTTAATAAATACTCGATCAAAACAAGGTTTTTATCATCAATCACCCAAGAACCCTAGACATAATCAAAACATGAACAATAATCAAAACACTTAAACATGTCATCTAGGGGTTTCAAATCATCATATAACACTTCCTAATCGACCATACAACTAATCCGATTTCACATACATGCAGCCGATTAACAAACATTCGGTTCAAGAACAATATTATGCAAACCCGATTAATATAAACATTATCAAATACACATATGCGAGCCGATTATATGAACATCAACATTAACAGTTTACATCACCAACAATCATATATCATTCTTACATCATCATGTAGAGCATGTATAACACAACATCATACAATCATGAAAACAATAGTTGAAACACTAACCGGTTAGAAGAAGAACAAGAATTGGTCCGAATAGAAAGCTTAGCGAGAGATGGAGGTGTTGCCGTCGGGTTTGAGAGGGAGAGAGAGAAGAGATTTAGGGTTTGTGCGTATTCTTGTTTTGCAACAAATGAGAAACAAACTCCCTAAGGGTGTGTGTATGCGTATACAAGAGTGGGCCGAACCCTTTACTTGGGCTCCCCTTTGGTTCGATTACAAGTTGTGCGGCCCATCAAGGCTTGTGCGATCGAGTTGTGTTGTGCGATTGGTTCATTAATATATAATATAGTTCAATACACATAAACACATAACGTAACGTTCAATTAATACGTCATATATCGTAATCACATATTGTTCACACAAGTTACATCGAAGTACAAAGAAGGTTCTAAAATACGAGTTGTCACATTATCCCCAAGTTGAAAGAAATTTCGTCCCGAAATTTAGCACGTACTCACTGAGGAAGCTAGTTACGTTGCATGGTTTTCCTGGGGTGTCACATCCTCCCCCCGTTGATCTGGAATTTCGTCCTGAAATTCCGTGGTAGCTTCAGCCTCAGTAATGGTTCTACTGTTTGCGAACAGGTGGGGATACTTTTTTTTCATCTGATCTTCGCATTCCCAGGTGAACTCTGGGCCACGACGTGAGTTCCAACGAACTCGAACGAGAGGTATTCTAGTGTGCTTGAGGACCTTAACATCCCGGTCCGTGATTTCAACTGGTTCCTTGACGAATCATAACTGCTCGTCGATAGTGAGCTCCTTCAAAGGAACTATGAGGGTCTCATCTGATAGACACTTCTTCAGATTCGACATGTGGAAAACGTTGTGAACTGCACTGAGTTCTGCTGGTAGGTTCAGTTTGTAGGCCACTTTGCCTATTTTCTCGATGATTTCAAAAGGTCCAACATATCGTGGGTTAAGTTAGCCTCGTTTGCCAAAACGAACCACACCCTTCCAGGGTGAGACTTTGAGTAGCACTCGATCCCCAACCTGGAACTCGAGTGGTTTCCTGCCATTATCGGCGTAGCTTTTCTGACGGTCACGAGCTGCCGCCATTCGTTGTCGTATTTGAGCAATTCTTTCTGTTGTGTCTACCACCAGTTCTGGGCCAGTGATCTGACTATCCCCCACCTCTGCCCAACAAAGAGGTGACCGGCATTTACGTCCGTACAATGCCTCAAATGGAGCGGCCCGAATGCTGGTGTGGTAACTGTTTTATACGAGAATTCCACTAGTGGCAGATGCTTTTCCCAGCCGTTGCCAAAATTGATAACACATGCACGAAGCATGTCTTCTAGGGTCTGGATGGTGCGTTCAAACTGCCCATCCGTTTGCGGGTGATAAGCTGTGCTCATGTCTAAACGTGAGCCAAAGGACTTGTGCATTGCTTGCCACAGTTCAGAGGTAAAACGTGCATCACGATCGGAGATAATAGAGGTGGGCACCCCGTGCCTCGAGACAACTTCCTTAAGATATACGTCTGCTAAAGTAGAGAACTTGTCAGTTTCTTTGATAGCCAAGAAGTGTGCAGACTTTGTGAGTCGGTCCACGATCACCCAAATAGTGTCATTTCCTCGCTGAGATCTAGGCAGGCCAGTAACGAAATGCATGGAAATTTGCTCCCATTTCCATTGTGGTTTCTCTGGTTGTTGAAGTAGGCCTGATGGTTTCTGATATTCGGTCTTGACTCTCGCACAAGTCAAACACTTGCTGACGTAAGTTGCTATGTGGGCTTCATGCTAGGCCACCAATACGTAGTTTTAAGATCGTGGTACATCTTATCCGAACCAGGATGTACTGAGTAACGAGACTTGTGTGCTTCATCCATCACAAGCTCTCGTAGGTTGCCATAGAGTGGGACCCAAATGCGTCCTGTTACGTAGTAAGCACCGTCTTCCTTTTGTTCTAACCGTTGCCTTGAGCCACGTAAGGCTTCAGCCCTGACGTTTTTTGGTTTCAATACTTCAACCTAAGCATTTCGTATATGTGCAGGAAGACTAGACTGGATGGTAAGTTGTAATGCTCGCACACGCTTAGGCGTAGTGTCCTTTCGACTGAGGGCATCAGCCACAACATTGGCTTTGCCTGGATGGTACTTGATCGCACATTCGTAATCATTCAATAGCTCGACCCATCGTCATTGACGCATATTCAACTCCTTCTGCCTGAAGATATGCTCGAGACTCCTGGGATCGGTGTAAATGGTGCACCTGGTACCGTACAGGTAATGTCTCCATATCTTGAGTGCGAAAACAACAGCTCCCAGCTCCAAATCATGCGTAGTGTAGTTCCTTTCGTGAATCTTAAGTTGACATGACGCATAAGCAATGACCTTGTCACATTGCATCAGCACACATCCAAGTCCCTGAATGGATGCGTTGCAATAAACCACAAAGTCGTCTGTGCCTTCAGGCAATGAGAGGATAGGGGCGCTACAAAGTCTATCCTTTAAGTGTTGGAACACAGTTTCCTGTGCATCACCCAACGATAGGTGACACCTTTCTGTGTCAATGAGGTGAGAGGTTGCGCAATTTTGGAGAAGTCCTTGATAAACCTTCTGTAGTAACCTGCCAAACCCAAAAATTGGTGAATTTCTGTTGGTGTATGAGGTGCAGGCCAGTTTCTAATCGAGCCCACCTTGGATGGAACAACATGGATCCCATCCTTTTTTACCACGTGGCCTAGGAAATGGACTTCACGAAGTCAGAAATCGCATTTCGAGAACTTTGCATAAAGCTGTTCTGTTCGAAGGAGTTCCAATATAAGTCGTAGATGCTGCTCGTGTTCCTCCTGACTCTTAGAATAGATCAGGATGTCGTCGATGAAAACTATAACGAACTTATCTAGGTAAGGCTTGCACACTCGATTCATCAAGTCCATGAAGACCGCAGGTGCGTTTGTCAGCCCAAAAGGCATAACCAGAAACTCGTAATGTCCATAACGAGTTCTAAAGGCTGTTTTGGAGACGTCCTCTTCTCGGACTCTCAGCTGGTGATATCCCGATCTCAAATCAATCTTCGAGTAGTAGCTTGACCCTTGCAGCTGGTCAAATAGGTCATCAATACGTGGAAGAGGATAACGATTCTTCACCGTCACCTTGTTGAGTTCTCGATAGTCGATACACATCCTGAAGGTACCGTCTTTCTTCTTCACGAATAGCACTGGAGCTCCCCATGGCGAAGAGCTAGGACGAATAAAATCCTTGTCCAAGAGTTCTTGTAGTTGCGTAGAGAGTTCTTCCAACTCTGATGGAGCTAAACGATACGGTGCATGAGCTATTGGTGCGGCTCCAGGAGCCAGTTCAATCTGAAATTCGACTTGATGATGAGGCGGAAGGCCAGGTAATTCCTCTGGGAATACCTCAGGATAGTCGCATACGATCGGAAAACCTTCTATCTTCTTCTCTTTCTTTGAGGTGTCAGCAACGAGAGCCAATATAGCAGTGTGGCCCTTTCGTAAACACTTCTGGGCCTTAAGGAAAGAGATGATGCTCACAACAGCACCACTCTTGTCTCCACGAATCATGAGAGGTTCATCACCCGAACGAGGAATACAGACAATCTTCTCGTGGCAAAGGATCTCAGCTTGGTGTTGGGATAACTAATCCATCCCAATAACAACGTCGAAACTACCCAGAATGATAGGAATGATGTCGATAGAGAAGGTGTGATCAGCAAGAACAAGATTACAACCCTTGACTACGTGTGTGGCCTCTAAACTCTTACCATTAGCTAGCTCTACAGTGTGTTTGGTGTTCAACAGTGTTGGGGCACGCTTAAGCATTTGACTAAGTTTTAAGGACACGTAGCTAGTATCGGCACCCGAATCAAATAAAACTGTAACGTAAAAGTCGTCGAGAAGGAACTTACCCGTCACAACATTGGGATCATTCCTCGCTTCACCCTGGCCAATAATGAACACACGACCCCTTGCGCCATTGCCTTTGTTCCCCCATTGTTTCCATTCCCCTGGTTGTTATTATTGTTGTTGTTGTTGTTGTTCTGGTTCCGGTTCCGGTTCAGTTGGGGACAATCTCTCTTGAAGTGGCCTTCAGCTCCACACTGAAAGCACCCTTTGTTGATGCCTTGCTGCTGCTGCTGCTGCTAGCATTGATTCTGTGGGGCTTGTTGTTGCCGACAATTCTGGTTTGCGGGGTATAAACTTCTGCAATCCTTTGCGGCATGGCCTGGCTTGTTGCACCGATGACAGTTACTCCTGGTGCATGGCCAGCTGTGGTGTAGGTTGCAGCGATTGCATTTGGGATGATTTCCTTTGTACCCACCTTGACTTTGGCTACCAGATGATTGCTGACTAGGGCTCTTGTAGTCGTCAGTCCTCCTCTGCTGAGACTGAGACTGAACAGAAGTTGAACCTTTGCTTGAAGTTCCATCCCACTTACGCTTGTTGTCGCTGGGAGTATCAGAAGTAGCTGTAGCACTAATTCGCTGTGGTAACCTGTTCTGCTCCACCGACTGATCCGTGAGATGATGAGCCAACTTGATGATCTGTTGAATGGTGCCTAGATTTGCTGAGGTTACGTGACTTTGAATCTCTGGCACTAAACCCTTGAGATACAGTTCGATACGTTTAATGGGAGGGTCTACCATAGTGGGACACAGGATGGCCAACTCATTCGATCTTTTTGTATAAGCCTCAATTTCCGACCCCGTCATCTTTAAGTTGTAAAACTCTACCTCCAGCTTATGAATGTCGTCACGACTACAGTATTCTTATTTGATCAATTCCTTGAAATCGTTCCGTGGGGTGGCGTTAGCAGCAACCAACACCAGCATTTGGACCTGAGCGTTCCACCACGTGAGCGCTACACCCTCGAGAGTACCTGTAGCATACTTTACCCTGCGAGCCTCAGGGCATTCACACATTTCAAAGACGGATTCGAGCTTCTCAAACCAGTGGAGGAGTCCGACAGCTCCTTCAGTACCACTGAAGGTACCAGGTCGACAGTCCATAAAGGTCTTGAAAGTGCACACAGGAGGCTGTGCAGGTTGACCTGTCGTGAGAGTAAGAAAGGACAAAGTTTAACACAAAGGTTGGTTCACGAGAGTAGGATCTAAGGATCCTAGAGTAAGTTTCGACTGCAGGATATACCTCCTGCTAGTGCGGCTGCAAGTGCCGTAACAACTTGTTGGTTAATCAGAGCCGTCACCTGGGCTTGAGTCATGTTAACGCGTCCAGCCATGATCTTCATATCAAGGGAAACATGAGTGAGAGGGGTTCGCGAAAGTGCAATGACAGAAGAGAGTAAGCACACATGTGTTCGAGCAACAGTTGTTATACTAACTAAGCATACCATGAGAAATGTTCTATGTAACTAGCAAGTAGGCAATATAAACATAAATCATATCACCTAGAATGTTGAGTCTTGCACGTGGAGCGAAGCGTCGTTGTGGATCGTTGAGCACTGTACAGGTTATAGTCTGGTTTTAATAAAACTTTTTCCCTTATTAAAACCAAGTTCACTATAACCAATGGCTCTGATACTAATCTGTCACACCCCCAAAATCCACATGCGGAGTATCACCGCTTGGAGGCGTGACTGACCAGGATCTAGCCACCAATCATATTGAACAAGCATATAAGTAATTATAAAAATCCAACCAATACAATTGGTGTCCAACAAAACATAGTTTAGGTTGCAAGCGGAAGCATAATGATTAAAACCAAAACAAAATATAAGTTCAAACATTTCAATGTTTCACATGGCACACAATTGTCCATGTCCCACAACGACTCTTCCCCATGCAAGCTCCAGCTAAGTACCTATTGACCTGCAAAGCATGTAGTAACGAGTCAACAACAATGTTGAGCGAGTTCACAGTTGGGTGTTTGTTTTAAGTTATTCTGAAAGCAGTTTCCTTTAACTGGCATCCCTGCCGTGGGGGTTACCCCATAGTTGAAAACGTGTTTAGTTTATTCTGGTTTATTCTGGCAATCCAGCCGTGGGGGCTACCCCATAGTTAATTATCTGGCTCCCTGGCCGTGGGGGCTACCCCATGTATATACTACTGGACTCGTTACCATATCGACTGCTGACTATAGTCATGTTTATGTGCCTTGAACTATCAATGTCTATCATCATTGACGTGCCCAGATCCATTAGGTCACGCCCGTCATCTGCGGCACGGTGTGAGGTTTGTCAAACCTAAATAGTGCTATCTAACTAATGACCCGCTCGCCATTGGCCCGGTGATTAAGTCGATATAAAAATGAGGGACTTCATGATAGAGGTTTTGGTCTAGTATCAATGTTATCACCCTTCAATAAAGACGATGTGGTGCGTGTCCCCAAACCAGGAGATCACACAGTTTCAAATTAAATCCTTTACCCAATCTGGCACACCCCCAAAATCCACATGCGGAGTATCACCGCTTGGAGGCGTGACTGACCAGGATCCAGCCACCAATCATATTGAACAAGCATATAAGTAATTATAAAAATCCAACCAATACAATTGGTGTCCAACAAAACATAGTTTAAGTTGCAAGCGGAAGCATAACGATTAAAACCAAAACAAAATATAAGTTCAAACATTTCAATGTTTCACATGGCACACAATTGTCCATGTCCCACAACGACTCTTCCCCATGCAAGCTCCAGCTAAGTACCTATTGACCTGCAAAGCATGTAGTAACGAGTCAACAACAATGTTGAGCGAGTTCACAGTTGGGTGTTTGTTTTAAGTTATTCTGAAAGCAGTTTCTTTTAACTGGCATCCCTGCCGTGGGGGTTACCCCATAGTTGAAAACGTGTTTAGTTTATTCCCGTTTATTCTGGCAATCTAGCTGTGGGGGCTACCCCATGGTTAATTATCTGGCTCTCTGGCCATGGGGGCTACCCCATGTATATACTACTAGACTCGTTACCATATCGACTGCTGACTGTAGTCATGTTTATGTGCCCTGAACTGTCAATGTCTATCATCATTGACATGCCCAGATCCATTAGTTCACGCCCGTCCTCTGCGGCACGGTGTGAGGTTTGTCAAACCTAAATAGCGCTATCTAACTAATGACTCGCTAGCCATTGGCCTGACGATTAAGTCGATATAAAAATGAGGGACTTCATGATAGAGATTTTGGTCTAGTATCAATGTTATCACCCTTCAATAAAGAGGATGTGGTACGTGTCCCCAAACCAGGAGATCACGCAGTTTCAAATTAAATCCTTTACCCATTCCCAACCACCGGGAATCCCATGCCTTGTAGAAAGTGTGAACTCACCTTAGGTTAGCTCGGCAGATAAATGAAAGGTCAATCGAGCTGCTAGAGGTCAACCACGTCCTAACATGGTTACCATATAAGTCAGGTTTTGGTTTCGAGTAGTGCTCATAAGTCTCTCATAAGCTAGCAGGTTATGAACACATATAGATCATGATAAACACGTTATACATGTCAAGCAAAACAATTAAACACGAAATGTCCAAACTTGTGCGGTTGGGATGCATTGGACTGAATTATAAGTCTACTAACATCTTGTGCGAGTGAATCGTTGAAACCCAAACACTACCCGGCCCAATAAAATAAAAGTAGTCCAACATGCATACGACCCACTAACCAAACATTGGTCTTGTGCGATCCGGATGGCTTGTGCGATCCGGGTGGCTTGTGCGATTGTGTTTTGGGCTAATCGGCCCAACAGCATAAGTGAAGTCCAATTGATGTGTGTGGCCCAAAGCCTTGTGCGATCGACACCATCTTGTGCGATCCACAAGACCTTGTGCGATCATGCAATGTGACGTTGTACTTAGTGTTTAATCAGTTGTACCCTAGCATGTTCTAGCTTGTGCGATTCACTTGTGCGACTGGGCTCTTGTGCGATCAGAACCCTTGTGCGATTGCTATTGTATGCTCAATTATGGAAATCTCTAATTTTAAGGAAATCAGTTACATTCTTTATTTGTCACAATCAATTCTAACAATTTCAAACTTAACAAATACTCGATCAAAACAAGGTTTTTATCATCAATCACCCAAGAACCCTAGACATAATCAAAACATGAACAATAATCAAAACACTTAAACATATCATCTAGGGGTTTCAAATCATCATATAACACTTCCTAATCGACCATACAACTAATCCGATTTCACATACATGCAGCCGATTAACAAACATTCGGTTCAAGAACAATATTATGCAAACCTGATTAATATAAACATTATCAAATACACATATGCGAGCCGATTATATGAACATCAACATTAACAGTTTACATCACCAACAATCATATATCATTCTTACATCATCATGTAGAGCATGTATAACACAACATCATACAATCATGAAAACAATAGTTGAAACACTAACCGGTTAGAGGAAGAACAAGAATTGGTCCGAATAGAAAGCTTAGCGAGAGATGGAGGTGTTGCCGTCGGGTTTGAGAGGGAGAGAGAGAAGAGATTTAGGGTTTGTGCGTATTCTTGTTTTGCAACAAATGAGAAACAAACTCCCTAAGGGTGTGTGTATGCGTATACAAGAGTGGGCCGAACCCTTTACTTGGGCTCCCCTTTGGTTCGATTACAAGTTGTGCGGCCCATCAAGGCTTGTGCGATCGAGTTGTGTTGTGCGATTGGTTCATTAATATATAATATAGTTCAATACACATAAACACATAACGTAACGTTCAATTAATACCTCATATATCATAATCACATATTGTTCACACAAGTTACATCGAAGTACAAAGAAGGTTCTAAAATACGAGTTGTCACATGATCTTTGCAGGATGCAGGTATGACATCAGCACTTTCTAGGGAGCTTCAAAAGTTAAAGGACATGATATCCAGTGTACCTGGAGTAGTCCAGCCAATTCCAGAAGTATCTCAGGATAGCCACAAGATATCTCGATTTGCATATCCTATTTGTGATGCTGAAATCCCGAAAATATTTCAAACCCCCAACATGAAGCTCTATGACGGAACTACGGATCCTGAAGAGCATATTGCCCAGTATAGGGAAAGGATGGAAATCAACCCTATCCCTCCGGATCTCAAGGAAGCATGCCTCTGCAAGGGTATTGGTTCTACCTTAACAGGATCAGCCTTAAAATGGCTTTTAAACGTTCCTCCTCATTCGATTACATCATTTGCTCATTTAGTAAATTTATTTAATAGTCAATTTTCTTGCAGTCGAAGTTTTGAAATGTTGGTGCATTTTATGTGACAACAGCGTTGGATTGGTCTTTGGATATTAAACGAGTTTGGGCCGCGAAGACTTATGAAGACTGAAAGGAATTCGAGTTTGTTGAAGCCCAATCTAGTCCAAGTTTGTATCAAGTTTAAGTCTATCTAGTTTGGCCTGATTTGTAAACAAAATTCGTATGGGTTGAGCCCAGTTCGAATTGTATGGTTGTGTGTATATAAACAACCTTTACCTAGAGTTTTAGAGTTAGACTTTTGGAGACTTTTAGGCAATAGAGAGAGAGTTCGAATACACAGATTATTGGCTGTGAGTTCGTGAAGATCTTGAGTGATTGTAAACGTTTTCGTTGGATAATCATAGAAGATCGGTTGGTAAATCGTCTGGTGTTCTTGTTTCTGTTTATTTGGTTTATCAAGGGGATTCCGCACCCTTGGTAGATTGTCAGTTTTGTTACGATCCATACGGGATAGGGACCTACAATTGGTATCAGAGCGTTTGCTCTTGTGTACGGTTCAGTATGAAGAAGAAAGACACTGGATATGATCAGGTTCAAGATCCAGGGATTTACAATGGGCTTACATCTTCTTCATCTCACGATGCTTCTAGCGACTCTGCCACTGCTTTTCTCACGCGTGAAAATGAGCAGGTCATAGTGAATGAGGATGGTGATGTGTGTTTTGTGGCTGCATCGGGAGGATCAACTGGAGCTAAGAGAACATCAACTGCTAAGCAAAGTAGTAGTTCAAAATCGATGCCAATGAGTGTGAAGTCTGCTGAAGAACATCTTGCTCTACTTGCTTCGTTTGTTGCTTCTTATGAAAATTACATTCAGGGGAAGATATCTGATCCTGCCGTTTTAGATGAAGATTACGATCAGATTGACCCTGATGATCTTGAAGATATGGATTTGCAATGGCAAATGGCCATGATTACCAGACGTGTGAAGAGGTTCATGAACAGAACTGGAAGGAAGTTTGTGGGGAAAACTGTTGGTTTTGACAAGACCAAAGTAAGGTGCTTTAACTGTCAAAGTTATGGACATTTCGCTAGAGAATGTCAAAAACAAAAGCAAGAGACTTCGAGTCAGAATTCAAACAACAGGAATGCTTCCAACAACTCTAACTCAAGGGCATTGATCTCTACTGCTCGAGAAGGTTCGTATGACTGGAGTATTCACTTGGAAAATGATGAGAATGTCACTCAGGCATTCATGGCAGAGATTGTGCCAGTTGATGAAGGTGAAGCTACAGTAGATGATGCTAAGGTTGAGAATAAAAGTGAAGCTGAGATAGATAATGTTGATCAGACAACAGAAGCTGACAAGGAAAAGCCAAAGTCTGAGCATGAAAGGGAAGATGAAGCAAAAGATGAAATCATCAAAAGAATGGGAGCTCAACTTGCTGCTCTTATGGCCAACTCAGACAAATCAACAGGAGAGGTAAGTAACTCTGCTACTTCTGTTTGTTTAAAGTGTCGTGAATTACAGGGTGAAGTTGACAGGTTGTCAACTCAAAACAAAAGTCTGGTGAGCGAAATATCTAACGTAAAAGAATCAAATTTCTTTGCTAAAAGAAACGAGTCATCATATTTGAAAAAGATAAAAGGCTATGAGGCTGAAATTGAAGTTTTAACCAGCAAACTAAACGAAAAACTTCAAGTCATAGACTTAGCTCATGACATGATGGCTGAGAAAACAAAAGAGATTTCTGAAAAATGCAAAGAGTTGTCAGATGCACAACTCAAAATTGTTGAACTTGAAAAGAAATTAGGTCAATTCAGGGATTCTACTTTTGTTATGAAACACATGATGGGTGGGTTAAAGAAGAGTAATGACAAGACCAGTGTGGGATTCAAGGGCTTCAATGAAGTCCCACCTCCTCTTAGTCATGACTATTCTTTCTTACCTGATGAAGATGAGTTCACAGACTTTCTGTCAACATCACCAAGTAGTTTCACATCTCGTCAAGGTGATGTGTCTGAAGATAATGATGCTAAGAAGGAAAATAACAGCAAACCTGTTTTGAAAAAGAAAAACTCAAATCCTACGAATAAAAATCCAACTTTTGTTAAAAAGGTTAATTTTGTTCAAGGAAGTGACATGAAAAACGAAACAGCTGTTATTGAAAACGAATCAAATTTAAAGTTTGCAAAAAATAAGAACATAGAAAATCTTGAAACTAAGCAAACTGAACCAAATCCTTCTAAGGCATCATCATCAACACCAGAATCTAGTTCAAAGGCTTCAGCTGAGAAGTCTTCGAAAAAGAGATCGTGCTTCAAATGTCACACAAAGGGACATGTAGCTAGCTGCTGTCCTAACAAAAAGGTTGAAGCACAAGTTAGTGAGAAACAAAGAGGGAAATCACCTGAGAAGCAAGGTGATAATGAGGAGAAAGTCACAAATTCTCCAAAGAAATCTGCTCCAAAGCAACAACCGGGTGTTGCTGGTGGTGTAGAAAAGGCTGAAAAAGGAACTCCACAAGTTCCTCGTTTTCAAAGAAATCAACCAAGATTTCAGCCTGAATCTACATCAGGCAGATATGAAAGACCTAGAAGTAACTCACCAAGAATGAAAAATCAAAATTCAAATAATTTCAGAAGTCAAGGTCAATATCAAAATCGATACCAAAATAATGGTGGTCGAACTTTTTATAACAATGGCTTTAGAAATTACAATCAAGGTTCTTGGAATCAAAATCAAAATTTTCAAAGGTCACATAGTCCAAACACAAATAGGTACCCTCAGGACCAGAGACCTTATGGAAATCATGCCCCATTTCCATCAACAGGTCCAAGATCCAAGACTCCAGCTAGGAGTGATGGATACTGGATGGATGTTCCTGTAGTTGATGAATCTGGAAGACCCAAGACCATTAAGGCTTGGGTCCCCCAATCTAACTAATCTTTTGGTTGGTGAGTGCAGGAGCTGCTAAGGAGGATTATCAACTTATGGTATGTTGATAGTGGCTGCTCCAGGCACATGACGGGGGATGCGAGGTTGTTTTCTGAATTTGAAGAATATGATGGTGGACATGTAAATTTTGCTGGTGCTAAAGGTGGCAGGATTACTGGACGAGGAAAAGTGACGAATGGGAAGATCACATTGGACAAAGTGAACTATGTTGAGCAGCTTAAACACAATCTGATGAGCATGTCTCAAGTCTGCGACAAGGGTCACTCGGTCCATTTTACCAAGACTGAAGCATTGGTGTTGAAACCGGGTTTGGTTATTCCGGACGATTGGATAGTGATGCGTGCACCGAGGAAAAATGATACTTATGTCATGGACATGGGTGCCAAGGATCCAACTGCTGCGGTGGCGTGTTTACTGTCAAAAGCATCTGAAGCTGAATCTATGTTGTGGCACAGACGCATGGCCCACATTCACTATCGCAAAATGAATTATATCATAAAAAATGAGCTAGTGAAAGGGGTTCCATTGCTGAGGTTTCAAGTGGAAGATAAATGTCTTCCATGTCAAAAGGGAAAACAACACAAGAAACCTCATAAGTCTAAAACAGTAAATTCCATTAATGCCCCTTATGAATTACTTCACATGGATTTATTCGGTCCAGTGAATGTGAGGAGCATAGGTGGAAAGTACTATTGTCTTGTTGTCACTGATGATTATTCACGTTATTCATGGGTTTTCTTTTTAGGTACAAAAGATGAGACAGCGGAGATGCTGATAGATCTTTTTACGAAATTGGAAAACGTCCATGATGCAAGGATCAAGAGGATAAGGAGTGATAATGGCACGGAGTTCAAGAATCGGATTCTGGATCTCTACTGTCTTCGAAAAGGAATTGAACATCAATATTCTGCTCCTTATACACCTCAACAAAATGGAGTCGCTGAGAGGAAAAATAGGACGTTGATTGAAGCCGCTAGGACGATGCTTTCAGATTCAAAGCTACCAGTTCTTTTCTGGGGAGAAGCTGTGAATACAGCTTGCTATGTCCTAAACAAAGTTTTAACTGTTAAACGTTTTAACAAAACTTGTCATGAGTTGATGTTTAACGAAAAACCAAACTTAACAGGCTTTGAACCATTTGGATTACCCTGCACCATTGTGTGAAACAAAGATAAACAAAAATTCGGTGAGGTGGCTGACGAAGGCTACTTTCTGGGTTACGTGTCTGGCACACCGAATAAAAGGGTTTTTAATCTCAAAACTGGTAAAATTGAGGTTGTTTTTAATGTGGAAATTACTTCCTACAAACCTCAACAATCAACGAGTGGTCCTGCTATATTATATGATTATGAAAGTATGTTTAAATCATTTAATATTCCTGCGGTTTCTGATGCAGATGATTCTCAGCTGATTCAAACAGTGGTTGGTGAAGACGATGAAGGTGAGTTTATGCCTAGATCGAATGTTGATATGTCAGATGCTCCGGAAACTTCCCAAGGTGCTGCTAATCCTGATTCAAGCGATAGTGACTCTGAACCTATTCAGGGGGAGGAGTTTGTAAATCCGTTTGCAAATCAGAATATTCAGGGGGAGGTTGGATCAAACCTGGGTGATAATCTAGAAGTTGATGCAGTTGCTACTACACGAGCAAATAGGGATCATCCAGTTGACATGATACTTGGAGACCCTACTGCAGGTGTTCAGACGAGAAGAAGCATAGCAGCAAATTCTGGGTTATTTGTTTCGATTGAGAAGACTGGGATAGTGAATGAATGCTTGTATAGTTGCTTTATTTCCCAAGAGGAGCCGAAGAACATTCACATGGCTCTGAAAGACAATTCATGGGTTGAAGCTATGCAAGAAGAATTGGCCCAGTTTGTGAAGTTGAAGGTTTGGGAGTTAGTGGACCTTCCTAAAGGTGAAAGAGAGATTGGCACTAAGTGGGTGTTTAAGTGCAAGAAGGATGATAGAGGTATTGTCACGCGCAACAAGGCTCGGTTAGTGGTAAAAGGGTTCAATCAGCAAGAAGGGATAGATTACAATGAAGTGTTTGCACCAGTGGCAAGGTTGGAGGCAATTCGTTTGTTTCTAGCTTTTGCTTCATTCAAGGGCTTTAAAGTTTACCAACTAGACGTGAAGAGTGCATTTCTTTACGGGAAAGTCCAAGAAGTGGTGTATGTCTCACAACCAGATGGGTTCGTTGATCCAGACTATCCAGATCGAGTTTACAAACTTGATAAGGCTTTGTATGGGTTACATCAAGCTCCCAGGGCGTGGTACGAGACACTGTCTACACATCTGCTCAAGAATGGTTTTGAGAGAGGTCAGATTGACAGTACACTGTTCATCAAGAGAAAGAAGGAAGATTTTCTGCTGGTACAGGTATACGTGGATGACATCATCTTTGGGTCATCAGATGAGAACATGTGTAAGGAGTTTGAACAGGTGATGAAGAGTAAGTTTGAAATGAGCGCTATGGGTGAGCTGTCGTACTTTCTGGGATTACAAGTTGAACAGAAGGAGGATGGGATGTTTATTCATCAAACAAAGTATGTGTATGACATTTTGGATCGGTTCAAAATGAATGATTGCTCTACTTTCAACACACCCATTTGCGAAAATCACAATCTCGGCCCAGATCATGAAAGTACTGAAGATGTTGATCCTACTCAATACAGGGTGATGATTGGTTCTCTAATGTACTTGACTGCTTCAAGACCTGACATCATGTTTGCCGTATGCTTGTGTGCCAGATATCAGGCGAATCCAAAAGAGTCACACATGAAAGCAGTGAAGCGTATTCTTCGTTACTTGAAGGGGAAACCTAAACTTGGGTAATGGTATCCAGCTGATAGTGATTTGAGGTTCGTTGCTTACACTGATTCAGACTTTGGAGGATGCAAATCAAACAGAAAGTCTACAACAGGTGGTTGTCAGTTCTTAGGAGGCAGGATCGTGTCTTGGCAATGCAAGAAGCAATCCTGTGTGTCTACATCTACGTGTGAAGCTGAATATATTGCTGCGGGTAGCTGTTGCTCTCAGGTTCTCTGGATTCAACAGCAGATGCGCGATTACGGTTTGGATTTCACTCGTACTCCTATTATGATAGATAATAATGCCACTATTTCAATCACAAACAATCCCGTAAAGCACAGTAGAACTAAACATATTGACATACGTCATCACTTTATACGGGATTGTGCTGAAAAACGACTAATTGAATTACATCGAGTCGACACAGAAGATAACCTTGCTGATCTTTACACAAAAGCTTTTGATCGAGCTCGCTTTGAACACTTAGTCGAACTCAACGGGATGAGGAATCCTGAATAACTGGTTTTTCATAAGAATTTTGTAAATAGTTTACTGTTTTTTTCTTAAAAATCAAAAATACAAAAACATTGAAAAATCAAAAACATAAAAAATAGAAAATCTAAAATGAGTTTTCACTGTGTGAAAAAGAAGAAATGATAGTACATCAGCACGTTAGACTGTCACACTCGAACTGAATCAAAATGCTTAAGTGTGATAGTAGCTTCATCATATGATATACCAGTAGGCAAAAGCATGAAATAATCAACTTACCAAATTGATATAAACATAAATGCACTGAGTATGAGTAGGGAACACATCAGTGGTGTATGGTTTAATGACCTTAAATCTTGCGTTGATAGATTGCCAAAATCTGAAGTTTTGGGTCTTTATACTGTTATTTCATCTGGGGATATCAGGGGTGTCCTTCTGCTGCATCCAGATACATGCTGACCTAGACACACCCCGGATATCTTAAAAGAGCTAAAAATGCCAAAACCCTGAAAATGAAGAAGCTCTCATAGAGAGTCTTTCAAAACAAGTGCAAAATGCACAAATCGTACCAAAAATGGTATCTGTCTTAGCCCTCGATAAGATATTTTGGTCTCTCTGCTGTACGGAAGTACTGACCTGTTCACCAATTATCTATCGTTGAAAAACAAACGGATGAATTCAGTATACTCACCTACTACGATGAATCTTTGTGCATACCTTGATCGCGGGGGTATATCCTGAAGTGGGACACACTAATATATCAGAAATAAAATTACCTTAACGTATCATACGGTAATGGTACTTGAAATGTTCATGCATTTGTTTAAGTGGACAAACATACTGATAATCGTCTTGAACTGCTTTTCATGGAAAATTACATAAAGAATTAACTAATGGTGTGAAACAGTTTGATTATGCTGATATGATCTTCTTACCTGTGATTCTCACAAAAACAGAGTGTTTATTGCTTTTCGTATTTATTTGTTTTCAGAAAATACAAAAATACAAAAATAGTGTCTTTTTCTGTTTAAAATTCTTAATGTACGGAAAACTGTTATTCGTGGAGGAATTGTTACTGATAGGGGGAGACGGTGTTAGTAAGTGGGTTCAAAATTTTGAAATGATGCAGGTTATAAGGTGTTTGATTAAAAATTGTTGCGTGTTGGTGCTTAAATTGAAAATGCTTAATTTGATATAGTTCAACTATCTCTTGAATAATAATAATTTGTTTAGCTTATGTTGAAAAATTCTTATGGTTTCTCGAGATGTTTGTTTCATAGTATACAGATTGAAGCAGTTTGTTGATGAGAAGTTGCTTTGAAGAGATGAGGAGTTTGTTGCTGCTTGGTAGAATCCTCCTTCTACAATGCAGAATGGATGTTGTGAAGACTTATTTGGAATGCTGAATCAAAACTTGGAAGATTTGGTGATTGGATACATCAGCTTAGGGGGAGTCTGTTGCTGACAGAATTCATGTTGAAGCTGACGCTATCCAAAGACCAAAAGACTGTGAGATTCTGAAGACTAAAGTTTCCTTTGCAAGCTATTGTCAAGGAGGAGTTTGTTGGTGCATGTTATGTGACAACAGCGTTGGATTGGTCTTTGGATATTAAACGAGTTTTGGCCGCGAAGACTTATGAAGACTGAAAGGAATTCGAGTTTGTTGAAGCCCAATCTAGTCCAAGTTTGTATCAAGTTTAAGTCTATCTAGTTTGGCCCGAAATGTAAACAGAATTCGTATGGGCTGAGCCCAGTTCGAATTGTATGGTTGTGTGTATATAAACAACCTTTACCTAGAGTTTTAGGGTTAGACTTTTGGAGACTTTTAGGCAATTGAGAGAGAGTTCGAATACACAGATTATTGGCTGTGAGTTCGTGAAGATCTTGAGTGATTGTAAACGTTTTCGTTGGATAATCATAGAAGATCGGTTGGTAAATCGTCTGGTGTTCTTGTTTCTGTTTATTTGGTTTATCAAGGGGATTCCGCACCCTTGGTAGATTGTCAGTTTTGTTACGATCCATACGGGATAGGGACCTACAATTGGTATCAGAGCGTTTGCTCTTGTGTACGGTTCAAAAAGGGGGAGTCTGTTGCTGACAGAATTCATGTTGAAGCTGACGCTATCCAAAGACCAAAAGATTGTGAGATTCTAAAGACTAAAGTTTCCTTTGCAAGCTATTGTCAAGGGGGAGTTTGTTGGTGCATGTTATGTGACAACAGCGTTGGATTGGTCTTTGGATATTAAACGAGTTTTGGCCGCGAAGACTTATGAAGACTGAAAGGAATTCGAGTTTGTTGAAGCCCAATCTAGTCCAAGTTTGTATCAAGTTTAAGTCTATCTAGTTTGGCCTGATTTGTAAACAAAATTCATATGGGTTGAGCCCAGTTCGAATTGTATGGTTGTGTGTATATAAACAACCTTTACCTAGAGTTTTAGAGTTAGACTTTTGGAGACTTTTAGGCAATTGAGAGAGAGTTCGAATACACAGATTATTGGCTGTGAGTTCGTGAAGATCTTGAGTGATTGTAAACGTTTTCGTTGGATAATCATAGAAGATCGGTTGGTAAATCGTCTGGTGTTCTTGTTTCTGTTTATTTGGTTTATCAAGGGGATTCCGCACCCTTGGTAGATTGTCAGTTTTGTTACGATCCATACGGGATAGGGACCTACATGAAAAACTAACCAGTGATCTCTACAGGATAACTCAAGGACCTCAGGAATCCTTGAGAGATTATGTGAACAAGTTTACCCGGGAATCCTTAGATATCCCGCATCTTGATGTTACAACAGCTGTGCAGGCTTTCAAGATGGGTTTGCAGAAAGATTCTCAATTTTACCAGGATCTTGTAATGAATCCCTGCAGGAACCTGGATGAAGCTCAGAACAGGGCTTTAAGATATATTCGACTGGAGGATGACAAAAAGATGCAAGAAAGGATGAATTCATACACAACTTATGAGTCAACCAACAGGAAATCAGAATCCTCGTATAAACCATACCGCTCTAAGCCATATGGCAGGAATGACAGCAAGAAAGTGAATGTTGTTGAAGACGAGGATCCTGAGGAGTATCCTGAGTTGTCAGAATATTGTTTTTCTGTAAATATACCTGAACTGATGTGTGCTGTGCATGGTTTAGGAGACAAGGCTAGGTGGCCCCGGAAGAATCAACAAAAAGCTGATTGGAAGGATAAGTCCAAATGGTGTGCCTTCCACGAGGATTTCAGACACGTTACAGAAGATTGCATTGCCCTGAGGAAGGAAATAACCTATTTACTGAGCAAAGGATACCTGAAGCATCTCCTGGGAAGAAAGAAGAATAAGGGTCAGGATACTGAGAAGGATCCTGAACGAGCAGCATCACCTCCTGCAGATGCCAAGATAATTAACTTCATTTCAGGAGGATCCGATATTTGTGGGACCTCTTATTCTGCAGCAAAAAGACATGCAAAGGAGGCTAAGGCAGAGAGGGGAGATAAGCCAACCAGGATGTCAACCCTCGTGATTGATAAAGTGATCACGTTCGATAATGATGATAGGGATATTGTCCAGGATCCTCATCATGATGCTTTGGTAATAACTTTATATGTTGCTAATCATTTTGTGTGCAGGATACTGGTAGATAATGGCAGCTCCGTCAACATAATTCAGATAGAAACACTGAAGAGAATGAATGTATCCCCGATGGATATCACTTCAAAGTCCACTGTATTTGTTGGGTTCAGTGGAGAAGCTAGGAATACCGTGGGAGAAATAAAGTTACCAGTATATGTTGAAGGGGTCAACTCAATGCAACGCTTTTGTGTGATGGACTCCTTATCCTGCTATAATATTATATTGGGTAGGCCATAGATCCATGATATGAAAGCTGTGCCGTCAACCTATCATCAATGCATCAAGATCCCTACTCCTTGGGGGGTTGTCAAGGTGGACAGTGATCAACAGGAGGCAAAGGAGTGTTACTCATCCTCGATTAAATCCTCAACCAAGCCTAATGAAGCATAGCAATTAAAGATGTGGGCCCAGGATATCGTGGAGCCTTCAGAACAGGATGTAAAGAAAATTATCATGGATCAGGATAACCCAGATATCTCGATTCTCGTAGGAACCAATATCCCTCAGGATATTGAGGATCAATTGACTAGCCTTTTGAAATGCAGGATGTCAACGTTCGCGTGGAAGCACGAGGATATGACAGGTATTTCCAAGGATATTATAACTCATAAGCTCGGTCTTGACAGGTCATCCAAGCCTGTCCAACAAAAGAGAAGGAAATTTGCTCCGGAACGAAATATGATTATTCAAGAAGAAGTAAAGAGGTTATTGAAATCCAAGATGATCAGGGAGGTCAAATTTCCAAGATGGCTAGCAAATGTAGTTGTGGTGTAGAAGAAAAATGGGAAATGGAGAGTTTGTGTAAATTACACAGACTTGAACAAATCTTGTCCCAAAGACCCATTTCCTCTTCCTCATATTGACTCAATGGTGGATGCTACTGCCGGCCATGAGATGTTAACCTTCATGGATGCATCCTCAGGATTTCAGCAAATCCAAGTGGAACCTTCGGACCAGGAGAATACTGCTTTCATGACACCAACAGGTATTTATTGTTATACTGCTATGCCCTTTGGTTTGAAAAATGCAGGTGCAACATACCAAAGATTGGTAAACATGATGTTTAAAGACAAGCTGGGGGACACCATGGAGGTGTACATCGATGACATGGTAGTGAAATCTAAGAAGGCTGAGGATCACCTCCAGGATATTAAGGGAGCATTTGATATCCTGGATCAATATAACATGAAGCTAAATCCTGCCAAGTGCCATTTTGGAGTAGGGGCAGGAAAGTTTTTAGGATATATGGTGACTAAAAGAGGGATAGAAGCGAGCCCAGAATAGATCAAAGCCATCTTGGATATCAAGTCACCTTCCAATATGAAGGATGTTCAAAGACTGACGGGACGAGTAGCAGCATTAAAGAGATTTATTTCAATATCCTCGGAAAAATGCAAGGAATTTTATGATGTCCTGAAGAAGAATAAGAAGTTCGAATGGGGAGAGAAGCATGAAGCAGCCATGCAGGATTTGAAGAAGTATCTTTCAACTGCACCTCTATTGATGAAGCCTGAGGATGGTGAACCATTATCCCTATATCTCGCAGTATCAGGGAATGCTGTAAGTGTTGTTCTTGTAAAGGATCATGAAGGTCAGCAGTATCTTGTCTATTATGTTAGCAAAAGTTTATTAGATGCTGAAACTAGATATTCTCATTTGGAAAAATTAATATTAGCCTTAGTTATGGCATTAACAAAGCTTAGACATTACTTTGAAACACATAGGATTCATGTTAAAACCAATTATCCTGTTAAAAATGTGCTTAGAAAACTTGAGATGTCAGGTAGAATGGCTAAATGGTCAGTAAAATTAAGTGCCTATGATCAAGTATATGAACCTAGAAATGCCATAAAGTCTCAGGCTCTAGCTGACTTTGTGGCTGATTTCAGTAGTGATATTCAAAATGAAGTAGACCTAGAAGTACAACAACTAGGAGAAACCTCAGAATCCTGGACATTATATACTGATGGTGCATCTAATGTTAGAGGTGTAGGATTGGGTATACTACTAAAATCACCACAGGGGGACATATTACCCCAGGCTATTAGATGTGAATTTCCTGCCACTAATAATGAAGCATAATATGAAGCCTTGATCGCAAGATTAGAGTTGGCTAGAAACATGAATATTAGGAGTTTGCAAGTATATGTTGATTCCTTGTTAATTGCTAATCATTTTAATAGATCCTATGCAGTCAAAGGTGAGAAGTTAATCGAATATCTCGAAATTCTCAAAAAATTAGCAGGATATTTCGATGTTTTTAAACTTGAACAGGTACCGAGAGAGGATAATTGTAACATTCCCATTTTTATCATATAAGAATTTTAGGGTTGTTTAAATTTATTAACCACTAGTAACTAGTTTTATTTTTAATATAATTATTCGACCCAAATAGTTTAAAAAAACCTATTTTATATAGTTGGTTGGAATGTTATACTAATTAATTGGCATGTATATGGGTGACCTTTCTATTAAAATAAAAGTATATAAAAAATTATATAATTAGACAGGTAGATTACGGGTAAGTTGACTGTTAGAAATATGAAGTACCTAGACGGGCCTAGGAACCGTTTAATAATTAAATTATAAAAATACATTACATTTGAACCTACTCCGTTTTTAATGAAACTTGGTTCAAAATGTAGATACAAATATTCTCGTTCTAATGACATATTCATTGTTTTATAAAACATCGTATTTTAGAAGTTATACGCGCCAAATAAGTGAAGCAGGTGAATTAATTATAAAAATAAAATATTCATAACTAAACTATATATGAAATTGAGAAATATTGGTGTACGTGTCCACTGTCCAACATGGATTTTGAAAATTACGCATGCAAGCTCTATGTGTATATTAACATTTATGGACGAAGGATACGCGTAAGCTCCAAAAACTTTGGAGTTTCCAATAAATAGGATACTGCCTTCAAAGAACAATTGCTTTCTTTTCTTTCACCTGTATGTCGCCCCTCTTTCATATATATAATTTTATTTTATTGATCCCATAATGATAATAAAGCTCTGCCCCGTTTTAAGTGTTTTAACTCCCGATTACCGCTACCCTTTCCAATTTATCTGGAGCCCCATAACCCATGTCAAGGCTCTGCCCGACTAAGTTCGTTTGGGTTCGGTCTCGAGACATAGGGATAAGGTTGAATTAGGGGTACTATACTTAACACGAGTGCAATATATATATATATTTAAAATAGCTCAGAAGTTATACCCAAGATTCTACCAGGAGGCTTTCTAGTTGAACCCTAAAGTTACAAAGTGAGTCCATTCTCTTTTCTCACAGTTTTATCACCTTTTTGTGATATAATTATATTTAAAAATGATTTCCAAAATCCTAAATGTTTATCAGTTATACTTACAGTGATTAAGTTTTTGTATTATGCAATAGTTGCCACTATGTAGGGTTTTATACATTACTTGACCCTCGTTACTATTGGCCAAAAAGTTAGCCAATAGTAGCATGACCAAAATCACAGGGGGAATTGTGCCCCAGTAGCCATAGCCTATAACTAATATTATTTTAACATTAAATCATTAATAAATTTAATGTATGTTTGAAATAAATCTAAATGGTGTGTACCTAAAATAAAGCTTTATTAATCATTATTAAAATATATATTAAAGAAAATATATTTAATAACCCTAAATTACTATTTACATTATAAAATAATGTTTAGTCCATAAATGTATACCATAATAAAATAGTCAAAAATAATATATTCCACTATACTAGGATTATATTTTTAGTCTTAGTCACGTTAATATATTAAATAATAATATTACAACTATTTAATTAATATATTATATTTGAAAAGTTATAGTAGTTTGACAGAAAATGATATATTTCATTTTTTGGTCTAAGTAATTTTGTGCCATAGAAAATATATTTGACAGAGTAATGTCACGGGACACTACTAAGTCCAGAGTCACTAGTTGAGAGAATGATCAACAGTGACATGACCAAAGACACTAGTTGAGAGAACGATCAACAGTGTTATGACCAGAATCACTAGTTGAAAGAATGATCAACAGTGATATGACCAGAAAAATGACCAGAGTCACTAGTTAAGAGAATGATCAACAGTGACATGACCACCGGCACTAGTTGAGAGAATGATCAACAGTGTTATGACCACAGTCACTAGTTGAAAGAATGATCAACAGTGATTTGACCACCGTCACATGAATCGCCTAGTGACCAATATAATAGTAAGATATACCATATATCTATTACTTGATAAATTCACTATTGGACGAAAGTGAGCCAATGAGTGATATGACCACTGTCACATCGGAACTGCCACCATGTGACAAATACTGATTGAGTTTTTGGGTAAATATAAACAAATGTATAAATCCTTAATGATGTAAAGTATAACAATATATTTTTATAAAATGGAATGAACTCGCCAGTATTTATTACTGATAAAATGTTTTCAAAATACATTTCAGGTAACTTGCTATAAAGATAGTAGAAGCCAGCTATGGAGCACTGAAGGCTTAAATAAAGTGGCTACAAATACCTGAATAAAAGAAGAAAATTATGTTTTATTTATTTGGGTTTATCCCTATAAAAACAATTGAATTGAATATGGGTTTGAGCCCATTTATTTAATATTAAAAGTTGGTGTTTTATAAACTCTGAAATTATTTCCTAACTACGATCCTGATGAAAAATTTTCCGCTGCCAAATTAATAAACACCGGTACCACTTGACTGGTTCACGGCTCTCGCTCCCAAGGTGGGGTCGGGGGCTGTGACAGAAGGTGGTATCAGAGCCACTTGTTTAAGCTATTTAGGTGTTCTTTTAATACCTAATCTGAAACAATAAAGTTAGGAAATTAATACAAAGTAACAAATGTGTTATTTTGTAGATTTAAATATATGAATATATATATATATGTAGATATGTACATATGATTCCTCGAGGTATGGTTTTGTTTTAATTATTCTGTGAAATTAATAGTTGAAAATGATTGCCATTCAGGTGTCAAATGAAGTATCACATAATCCAGAAGTTCTTACTAATAATGAAAATCCTTTGAATAAAAATGCTATAGAAAATATGATAGCCCAAGGAATAGCTAATGTTATACCTTTAATAATTAAAGCCGTTAAAAACCCCATAGAACCCACCAAAGTTGTGAGTAGCAAGCATACTCGCGCCGACAGTTTTAGCCATAGTGTTAATGGGGACAATGATGATATTATCAACACCCCATTTCCCAAGAAAATGAAGGCGATGACTCTCGGATGCACCTACAAAGAATTTCTAGCTTGTAAACCAACTGAGTTCACCAGTAGTGAAGGAGCCACGGCTGCTCTACGATGGTTGGAAAAGACAGAAGCTGTTCTTAAAATCAGCAAATGTGCCGAAGAAGATAAGGTGATGTATGTTTCCAACCTCTTTAAAGAAGAAGCCTTAGAATGGTGGAATACAATTCTTTAGGAAAAAGGAAGTGACATGGCTTATGCCATGAATTGGGAAAAATTCAAGGAAATGACAGAAAGGAAATTTTGTCCCCCTTATGAAAAGGAACGAATGGCTAACGAGTTCCTAAATCATAAAATGATAGACGTGACTTGTCGTGAATATACGACAACGTTCTTCGAATATGCAAGAATGGTACCAACTCTGGCTTCGCCAGAACCCGTACTAATTTCTCGTTATATTTGGGGATTAGTTAGCGAAATCCGAGACATGGTCAAGGCCGCCAGACCACAGACTATTGAAGAAACAGTTGAACTAGCTAACATCCTTACAGATGGACTAATCCGCACAAGAGAAGAAAACAAGAAGAAAGAGTTAGCCCAGAAAATTTCCCAAGAATTCTACAAGAAGAAAGGAACTGAACCGTCAAGGGAGCAACCTACCTGCAGAAACTGTAACAAAAAGCATTCAGGAAGATGCCGTTTTAGGAGAACACTCTACTGTGACTTCTGCAAGATGACCGGGCATATAGAGGAAGAGTGTAGAAGGAAAACTAATGTATGTTACAATTGCGGAGAAACAGGACACATCAAACCATATTGCCCGAAACTGACCAAAGCACCCAACAACAAGGCCAGAACAACAGACGGAGCTAAATAGAACGCGCGAGCATTCGTACTTACTACGCAAGAAGCAGAAATGATTCCAGACGTAATCGCTGATATGTAATATCTAAGTTAAGTTATTATTTGACCCTAGTACAAATAAAAGTTATTAAATAAATTCATCCTATCAAATACTTCATCTATTCAAAACCATAACAGACTTGTTTGGTCTTCACTTTCATTGAATCATTTAACTGGTTACGACACCTTGTGGTGGCGTTTTCTTTAATTTGAAGCTTGCGCTAATCTCATTTTCACACCTGATGTACGGATTTATTTTCTGCTGATTCATTATCTTAAACAGTCTTAATACAATTATGTGTTAAGATAAGAGTACACAAATTCATATTATATTCATGTGTATCTCTAAATATTTTTTTCATCCTTGATCGAAAATTTTATGATATTCATTTGGTCTTTCATCATCAATTGAAAATTCTATGAATATCCAAATTTACTTCATTAAAACTTTCAGTTGATTTCAAAAACGGTGAATTTGTTCGGTCACCGTAATTATCAAACCATTTCAACCATTACGACACCTTGTGGCGTCGATATAAACTTGTAGCTTGGGCTAATCATAATCATACGAATCATTCAAAACCACGTATGTCTTTCGTTTGACTCATCATTGAAAATAGCCTTAATGCAATTATGTATTAAGACAATGATACACTAAACTCTGTTGTATTTCGGGTATCCTTGCAATTCAATAAATGTCAACATATTGATTTTTCTCATATTATGGTTCGATAGTTGACAAATCATTTTCGTGCTTCTATTTCATTTGAGCTTGTTGATTCTGAGTCTTCCTCAGCTGACAATCAAAGTAAGTTTTCTTTCGATAGTGAACTCTATTGTTTCTAAAAGTCATTTACAAACAGTCAATTTAGACACCTATTGATCATAGATCTGCTTTGGCTTGAAACTAGTCACCTTGGAAAATTATATTATTTCATCTCGTTCATTTGACATCGATTTTTTTTAAAATAATTCAGTTAAACCATTGATTTCTAAATTGTTATATGATATCATCATATTCTTTTGAACATATCTTGATTCTGTGTCATTTACCTTAATATTATTTTTATTGACTAAGACGTGACATAACTCTAAAAGAGATATCGTAGCCCAAATCTCGAGGACGAGATTTAAAACAAGGTGGGGAGGATGTAACATTCCCATTTTTATCATATAAGAATTTTAGGGTTGTTTAAATTTATTAACCACTAGTAACTAGTTTTATTTTTAATATAATTATTCGACCCAAATAGTTTAAAAAAAAAAACTATTTTATATAGTTGGTTGGAATGTTATACTAATTAATTGGCCTGTATATGGGTGACATTTCTATTAAAATAAAAGTATATAAAAACTTATATAATTAGACAGGTATATTACGGGTAAGTTGACTGTTAGAAATATGAAGTACCTAGACGGGCCTAGGAACCGTTTAATAATTAAATTATAATAATACATTACATTTGAACCTACTCCGTTTTTAATGAAACTTGGTTCAAAATGTAACACCCCGTGTTTTCATAAGTCAAAGTCAAGGTCAAAGTCAACGACCGATGGTACAAATTTGATTTAAAGAGATTTCTTTATTTTGATTGTATTATGTGGAGTAAGTGTTGTTAATGACAATAATCGACGTATGTTAATCGCTATCTAATCGACCCACGACTGTGAACTATAGGAAGTAACAATGCGATAAAGTTAATTAATCGATAATCAAACTATGCTAATCGTATCAACATCAAATCTCAACTCGAAATACGCATTTAGGAGTACTGTTATACGTGTGTGTGTGCCTTACGTGTTACTTGTGCATGTTTAATTTTGTGTGTTGTGGAAATCAATCGAAAATCAAAATGCAATCGAACTCAATCGACATTGAACTCGAATCACAATCGAACTATGATAATTAGTGGAGAAAGGATAGTGCAAGATATGAGTGGTTGGGACTAAAAGTAATTTGACTAGGAAACCCTATCGTATCAAACCGCTCGCAACCGAAATCGAAATATCAAAAATCGTCGCACCAAACACTTGAAACGTGCAGACTGATCGATCAGGCTACCAGCCGATCGAACAGCCAGCCGATCGGACTGCTGTCCGATCGGACAGGCTGTCCGATCGAGCTGCCTGGCCGATCGGCCAGCACTTTCCCCATTTGGTATCCTATAAATACCCCTGTCATTGTCATCCTTTCCACTTTTTGAAACCTCTGTTCGACCAGCACGCTTAGTTCATCCTTTTCGCAGTTTCCTCTCGACTCCGGTAAGATTTCGTCCTAAATCTTGTACTTTCTTGATCTACACGCACCCCTACACCTTTCTATCTTCCAAATCTTAACTTTTAACCGTGAAATCATCGAGATTCAAGTGTTCCAGGATGATGTCATCATGGGTTCTTGAAGAACTTCATGTTTTGGCCTCAAATCCACCAAGAATAACTTGGATCTAGCCGATTTCCACATAAACAAACAAAGATCTTTCACAGATCTAAACATATACACGGTGAAAAGGATTGAAAGATGGATTTTCCAACTTTCTTTCAACTCTTTTACACTCAATGCCTTCAAACCGATAGAAACGGAGCCTGTGCCGGCTTACAAATCACTCCGGTGGTTGCATGGCTCAAGATCCGGATTCTATCCATGAGGTTAACCGATTTCGGGTTAAACGTTAAACTCCGTTCCGAACAGTTCACCGGCCGGATTTGGGTGATTCCTGTCCGGCCAGGGGAAACAAGTAAGGACGAGGGATCTATAGTTCGACTCGTTGTCAAAATACCTCAATAAAACGACAAACAATAAAAATAACAAAGTGTTAGACGAATAGGCTGATCAGGTCAGGTTGCTGACCGATCGGACTGCTGTCCGAACGGACAGTCAGCCGATCGACTGGCCAGCCGATCGGTTAACACATGGTCCCACACTTAATCAATTTATTTTGAAAACTAGTATTGAACGAACTGTCGCTCGATCGGACTACTGTCCGATCGGATTACTCTTCGGATCATGAGATACTATATTTCAACACTTTTTCAACATGTTCGATGCACAAGGAGTGCCACCCGATCGAACAGCCGTCCGATTAGGTGACACCCTGCTGAGAACTCGTCAAGGTTGTTTATGCATGTTATCCGATCGAACAGCATTAGTGTTCGATCGATCAGCTAACCGATTCACTGCACCATACTTTGCATTCCATTTAAAGTTGTTGACTATTGTTGACTTGCCAACCGATCGGTCAGCTGTCCGATCGAACACCTGTCCGATCCAAAGCGAATCACTACAAATCATTAAAATACCTAACTGATCGGGTTGCCGGCCGATCGAATAGCCGTCCGATCGCCCGACCTGAAGGGTAAAGGTACTTCAATGTTTTCAAATGCTACAACGAAAACTACAAAAGTCAAGCCATCATACACAAACACATCCCTCTCAAAGGAAGAAACAATCCACTCGAACAGCCATCCGATCGGCCTACCGACCGACCGGACAGCGGTCCGAGCGGACTGTCAGCCGTCCAATCGGACTACCGTCCGATCGACCAGCTGTCCGACTCTCCAGTACTTTGCATCGTCTTTACGCGTCGCTTATTATTATGCTATCAAACTATTCAGGCTAACTTTACTCGCTAAGCGCTCCCTTCAATCCATCAACCGCTGTGAGTATACTCGATCCCTTTTTGCTTTATGCACTTTTGGGTGTGACATACGTTACAACTATTCAAATCACAACAAACACACCACTCAATACTATTTGAATGCTAACCGTTAATGCATGTATTACGTGGCTTATGAATGCTTGTTTGTTATGTTTACACATGGAATGCTGTCTACCTACCTTAGCAACGATAGTACTATAGTTTGGACTCAGCACCCATTCGCGGGGGTTGTTAAGGACAATTACTTGCATGGTTACGATGGTGGTCATGTATTGCGAACTGCATTTGGCAGTCAACCCGCAGTCATTGGTATCGATGGATCTATGTCGATAACTAACGTGCTTCATTTCACTATGTGTACGTGCTGGTTATGCGTAAACAAATTCGAACTTTATATGCTATTATCAAACTTGTATGCTCACCTTTACATTTTATGTATTGACTTTATTTTAACGTGTGTGACAGGTGCTTAGGATGCACACGTGGTAGGAAAGTGAAGCTAGAATAAAGCTTTAGAGCCCAACAAATAGTTGTCTGTAGGAATTGAATCAAGGGTCTCTAGAAGCAGATAAACAATTGCTCAATTTTAAATCTGAGTTGTCGGAACAGAATTATTTGCCTAGTTTTTATCTGTAATAATTTGTTTACTGTTTGAGACATGGTATGGGACATGTTATTTTAAATTGAATGGTAATGATAATTGTTATGGAAACTTCTGGACAATCTATTTCGCTCAGTGCCATGCCCCGATGATTCCGCCATCGGTTGGGGTGTGACAGATTGGTATCAGAGCCATAACTATAGGGAATTACGCAAGACACGACCTAGTCTGGGTCGATGTCTTAGATACCTAGTCTATAGTTAGGAACCAACAGACCGACTCGAGTACATCCAGTAGGGATTATGTACGTGCTTATTTCTCACTATTCTTGCTTATGCTACACTTTCACTGCACTCGAATTTTCAACTGTGAATGAGCGATTAAGCCGAGATTAGGTGTGAAAACCGCAAACTCTCGACTAAAATTGCTTAATCAACCCGCATTTTATCTACAAACAAGGAGAATTATGCCAAATCAGGAGTGAAATCCGTATTTTGATGAATAATCTCCTCTATTTTATTAAAACCAGGAACGAAGTGGTTAAGCTAGGGGTGGAACCCTAACCTTGACGACTTATTCCGCTTTTATACAAAACTCTCACCAAAGTCTCGACGGACTCCAACGACCTGAAGTCATGATATGACTAACGGGATGCGTGCCAAATGCCCAAGAATCGAGGCAAAAGCACAGTCCTAAAGGTTAAATGTGCACAACGGATCTTTGTGAATAGTCGAACCACTTTGGGTAGTCGAAGTCTACTAGCCGCAGACAATCTATTTCTCGATTTCTATGTGTTTTGATTCTGAGCCCGCAACTGCCGACTCTGATGATTCGTTGATTTTATGTACTATATGTGTGTTTACCTGTTTATGTGTTTTGGAGATTTACTCGATTTTTGCTTCCACATTGATCGACACACACAACTCGCCTTACATTTCTACCTCAAAACGTTAACAAATCGCTAAATTATGGACGACTCTATGCTACGCTTATACTACACGACTCGATATATCAACGCGAATGCTATATTCGAACGCTCGCGAACTGTGAATGATAGGTTTTTGTATTCTGACTACCTCTTAAATGATAAAGGAACACGTATAACCATAAGAAGGTGGATACACATAAAATATGTGTTTACGAGAACTATATGCTTCTGTGATTCTGTGCCCTACATGCTTACGTGCTTATGTGTTTACGTGAATCTGTGAATATGTGCCTATGTGATTATGTGATATCTGTTACATTGCGTGTTCCTAAGATTTAGTAAGTAGTAGACGTGTGAGGTGAGATTCGAATACAATGCGTTGAGTCCTGTGACGATGTCTATTGCAGACAATGTCATCTGGATCCCATCACACACTTTCTCGTCAAGAGAAGAGAGACAAACGCCTTGCTGCCATCATCGCTAAAAGGGTAGCAAAGGCCGTGAGTGATGTTTACGAGAATGCCAGCAAATCATCTGAGGAATCAAGGACCGAAGCTCCTAAAGCTACTGCCAAGTCCTTCAATTTCAAGCAATTCAAGTCGTGTGGGCCAAAAGAATTCACTGGCAAGGGAGGTCTGACTGCACTATTCCAATGGTTTGATTCCATTGAGGTCACTCTACGACAGAGTGGTTGCCCCGATGACCTCCGAACTCTGAATGCTACCGGCGTTTTCCAGTCCCGTGCACTAGACTGGTGGACGGCCGAGAGGAACAAGCGAGGGAACGATGCAGCCTACGGTCTGTCGTGGGACGAGCTCAAGGAAGTCATGCTAGAGGAATTATGCCCTCCTCACGAACGTCAAAAGCTAGAGGATGAATTTTGGCACATACAGCAGAAGGAAGGTGACAACGCTGCTCTCACTGCTCGCTTCAAACAGCTCAGCATCATTTGTCCTGATCAAGTCAAGACTCCGGAGATCGCAATCAAGAAGTACATCCGAGCTTTGCCCGACTGCGTCACAGATTTCATTCAAGCGGCTAAGACTACGACGATCGAAGAGACTTATCTACTGGCCACTGAAATCAACAACAAACGGGTCAAGGCTGGCGTCTGGGATAAAACTTCAAAGCACCTGCATCAAGCTACCACCACCACACCAACTACTGAAACCACCACCTCATCGAGCAACAAGAGGAAGAGTAAGAGAAAGAACAGCTCCAGCAACAAGAACTGTGCGATCACTGCTGCACCGATTCAAGCTGTACCAGCCCAACAGCGTCAAGTAGCGGCGCCTGTGGCTAATGCACCGCCTGCAAAGCGTGCATACACTGGGCCACACCCGCTCTGCTCTACTTGTACCTACCACCACCCGACTGCCATTGCTTGCCATTTTTGTGCTCATTGCAATATGTATGGCCATTTTACTACCAACTGTCGTGTTCGACAAGCTCCTGCTCATCAAGCTCTACTCACCGCCCCTCAGGGTCAACAAGCTCCTCCGGCACCCGCGGTCAAAGCCATAGCCTGCTTCGCATGCGGCGATCCTAATCATTTCGCCAGCATGTGCCCAAACAGGGTTGTGAAACAAGAGCCCCAGCAGCAACAGCCTCAGCAGCAGCAACAGCAACAAGCAGCACGCGCACGAACTTTCAACATCAACGTGCGTCAAGCCCAAGCTGACAACAACGTGGTCAATGGTACGTTCCTTGTGAATGGTATTTATGCTTCCTGTTTGTTTGATACTGGAGCCGATAATTGCTTTGTGTCATTCGAATTCGAGAAACTCCTTAGTCGTAAGCGCTCTCATCTCTCCTAGACGTTTGATGTCGAAGTCGCTACCGGAAGAACTGTCGCCGTAAATTATGTTCTTCGTGATTGTACTCTTGAGCTCAACAATCACATCTTCCCAATCGACCTTATTCCGATGAAACTCGGAAGCTTTGACGTCATAGTAGGCATGGACTTTCTTCGTGAAAACCATGCTGACGTTGTGTGCTTCGACAAGATGATTCGATTCTCGCTCGCGAATGGTGATTTATTGTGTGTTTACGGTGATACTACTTCGAAAGGTCTCAAGCTCATGTCATATGTTTAACCTAGCAATTATCTCCGCAAGGAATACAGGGCTTTCTTGGCTAACATTGTAGTAGCGGAGAAGGAAAAGAAAGAGAAGAAGGAAGTAAAGGACGTTCCTGTGGTTCGGGAATTTCCTAATGTTTTCCCAGAGGATCTTCCCGGATTACCGCCAAGTCGTGATATCGACTTTCGTATCGACCTCATTCCTGGAGCCAACCCTATTGCCAAAGCTCCTTATCGACTCGCACCGTCTGAAATGCGTGAACTCTCAAACCAACTCCAGGAATTACTTGAGAAAGGCTTCATTCGCCCGAGCACCTCTCCTTGGGGCGCGCCAGTCCTTTTCGTCAAGAAGAAGGATGGGTCGTTCAGGATGTGCATCGACTATCGGGAATTGAATAAGTTAACTATCAAAAACCGCTATCATCTACCTCGCATCGATGATTTATTTGATCAACTACAAGGTTCTACGTGTTTCTCGAGGATCGATCTACACTTAGGATATCACCAGCTACGTATTCAAGAGGAGGATATACCCAAAACCGCTTTTCGCACTCGATACGGTCACTACGAATTCATTGTTATGCCTTTTGGTTTAACCAACGCACCAGCGGTTTTCATGGATCTGATGAATCACGTGTGTAAACCTTATCTCGACCGTTTCGTCATCGTATTCATCGACGATGTCCTGATCTATTCCAAATCGAAAGCCAAACACGCGCAACATCTACGGTTTGGTTCTCGAGTTACTCCAGGGGAACCAACTCTATGCCAAGTTCTCCAAGTGTGAATTCTGGTTTTAGGAAGTTTAGTTTCTGGGTCACATCGTAAATAATCAAGGTATTCACGTCGATCCTGCGAAGATTGAAGCTGTCAAGAGTTGGATTACACCTAAGAACCCGTCCGAAGTCCGTTCTTTTCTCAGACTAGCGGGCTATTATTGACGATTTATCGAAGGATTCTCAAAGATCGATGTGCCGCTTACCGCTCTCACGCATAAAGACAAGCCTTTTATTTGGAGAACCGAACAAGAGTCTGCCTTTCGAACCCTTAAGCACTTGCTTTGCAATGCTCCCGTTCTCACATTGCCTGACGGAAACAATGATTTCATTGTCTATTGTGATGCTTCCAACCTTGGTCTTGGTTGTGTCCTCATGCAACGGGACAAGGTTATAGCTTACGCGTCTCGTCAGCTCAAAATCCACGAGAAGAACTATACAACCCATGACCTCGAGCTAGGCGCAGTTGTTTTTGCGTTAAAGATTTGGCGACACTACCTGTACGGTACCAAGTGTACGATCTTCACCGATCATAGGATCCTACAACATATCTTTAATCAGAAGGAACTTAATATGCGTCAACGCCCATGGGTAGAACTTCTCAACGATTACGACTGTGAGATTCGTTATCACCCAGGCAAAGCAAATGTTGTTGCCGACGCACTCAATTGACGGAGCTATCTGCTTAGCACTCGTAATGTTCAAGCCCAATACGATATCGAAACCCTCATCCGCGAAGCTAAGCATGCATGTTTTAACGAACGCACTCTGAAGAAAGAAAGAATTTACCACGATGGAGCC